>WBMY01008195.1:588661-623793 GCA_013397315.1 Donacobius atricapilla
GCTGGGGACGGTGCATGTGCGGTCCCGGCGGCTCGGGCAGCGCTGGCGGGACTGGCAGCTGCTGCGGCTGGAGCGTTGCTGCAGGGACCGCAAACGCGGGCCTTGTGACGGGCACTCAGGCACACAGTGGGGACTGAACAGGGATCCCTTACACTGAGGGCTTTTAAACATAAATATTTACGCTTAAGTTTCCCCCAACGGGCACAGTTTGGATCCTGCCTGGAGCACGACGCTGAGGTGGGTGACCTCCGGCCTACTGTGTGCCAAGGGTGCTGTGGAATAAAAACATGCTGGAGCCACTGGAGTAGCTCTGGGATATTAAAATAGGTGTTTCTTGAGGGTGTGTGCTCCGTAACACGAGGTCTGAATTTTAAAACTTCTAATTATTTTGGTACTAGCCTGCACATGGCTCTCTGGCTGGAGAACTGGTAAAACGATGCTTTTTACAAGGCCAAGGAGGGAACGCTGAGCAAATGGGATTTTGTATATAAACACTGTTTGGAAGGTTGCCTTAAAATGTTTAAGTTCGGTGGTTGACTTAACACTTGAGTTAGTAGTGATCTTTGACTGAGCTCTGACACCGCCCACCTTCGGGAAGGTCTAGGTTTACACCAAGTTCTGTAGACACAATTTCTTAGGGCCAAGTTATTTATTCTGCAGTGTTTTTCGGCTAGAAGTAACCCAGCCCAAGTGCGGCGCAGAGGCAGAGCTGCCTGCACCAGTGCTGCTCAGTTTGCCTGCCAAAGGAGGATAATCTGCAGAGGCATTTCTGTGGTGGAGCTGCCTGTGGCAGAGGCTGCTCCGCGCACAGCCCGGCAGGAGCCTTTTAAGTGCAGATAAGTCTCCCGAGGACGTTAGAAGACGATGACACACCCTGTCATTTACCGAACGTGCTGCCGCAGTGTTCCTGCTCCCTGTGATCGTTTGAATTCATTTGTTCTCTGCGAGTAGCATTGTTAAGGGATGGACTTAAAATTTTCTCTCTTTTCTTTCCCCCAACCCTGCCTTAAAATGATCCAGTCTGGTCCACTTTGTTTTTCAGCAGCCTCTAGGGCATTTCTATGGTGGAAGTGTCGGTGTAGGAGTCCAGCTGCCAGAGGTGAGAGAGCAGTGTTGTGAGTTCTTGGAGGCTGCTGTCTGTGTGACCCTGTATTTACTAAATTTGAAGGGATATGAATACAATTCATTGTAAGAAATCAGCTGGCAACAATTCCTGGTGAACTGTCAGAACAACCTCTGAACTCACAGTATTGTCCCTGTGTCCTGAAGCAGCACAAGAGCAGGGCTGGTGCTACTACCACCACCTTTTTCATTTTTGCAGTGGAGAATTCCTTTATCCTGAGTAATAAAACACCTGGAAAACTCCAGCACCCCCAAACCTGTCTCTGTCTGCTTCTGCTTGGGTTGGGCAGGTGGAGTTGAAAGCACAGCAGCCATACCTTGAGAATTTGTGAGTCAGTGGATTATTGGGATAAATTTAGGGATAACAGTCAGCCTTTCTATGTGCTAATCCTCTGTGCTACTGACTCTCTCCGTGGCTTTTAAAGCCCACCCCAGCTCTTACACTCAGCGTTCTCCTCTGAGAAATAACGCTTGACTCGGGCTCGTGAGGGAGGTGAATCAGCTTTAATTAAGATTTGTCGAGCGCTTTGTTGATAAGTTCTCAATTGTTGGTTGCTATTTTTTTTATGAACACGCAGATATTCTTAGCACCTGAAGTGGGAAGTGACACAACGCTGGGGATCTCTGGGAAGCAGCCCAGCAAAGGGAGACGGCGCCTGCTTACCGAGGCTTTGTCAAATCCATTCTGGCTGTGGTTTGGGAGGCAGCTCAGCAAAACCCCAAATCCCTCTGAGTCTTTGAGAAATCTGAAATGTTCCTGAGAGCTAAACCCTGCTTTTGTGTGAGATTTGTACCTTTTGCCCCCTTGTTGGATTTCTCCCCAGTGGGTGGTTGGGTTTGGTGCAGCTGTGTTCTGGTGGCACCAGCTGCTGTCGCCTTTGTAACACTTTGTGGCAATGACTTCAATGGCTTTCAACATCTGTCCCCTCAAATGAAGGTGTCTGGGGTAGGCAGGGCTGGGTGATGGCCCTTGTGGGCTTCAGGCAGCGCAGGGGTCAGTGGGGCTGTGTGGGGTGGGAGAGGAGGAGGAAAGCTGGGAAGCCGTGCCCTTCCCCAGGGCAGCCTCCCATTCTCTGCTGGCTTGTCTGCTGCAGCAGTGAGGTGGCAAATGCAGCTTGACCAGCCTCGTTTGAGAGGGATAGCGAAGGCATGAATGGAAACGGTCACGGTGGTGCAGAGTCTGTGGTGTGTGTGGGTGCCCTTCAGCAGGATGAGGAGCTCTATTGTATTTTGGCAAAGAGAAGGCTGTTAATTTGGCTTTGCCACTGCTGTAGGAGTAGCCAGATGGAGGATGCTAAGATGAAATACAGGGCTGGAACAGCCGCTTTGTCCATGGCCCTGTCCTGAGCCAGGTGAGAGATACTTGTCTCCAGGCTGGACAGTGGTGAATGGTAGTGGAGATCTGGACAGGGCCCAGTTCCCTCAGGGCCTTGATGGAATCCCAGTCTCAGAGAGCCTGACAGCTCACCTAACTTGCCCTTGCAGCAAACTGAGCAGCCAGTTTGTCTCTTGCCTTCATAGAATGGGGAGACCCATGGCTGGTTGTCCTTGTAAGTAAACCCTGTTAAAATCTGAGAGCTGGTACTGGCCCTGGAGGGAGCAGGGATGGAGAAACCCCTCCACAGCTGGTATGGGACAGCATGTTTTGTACTGCTGATGGCTCTGCTGGCTGCCCAGCCCCTCTGGTCTGTGACTCAGCAGTGACACCCAGCTTGGAGCCCAGAATTGGGTATTTTATGTTTCTGGATCCCAGAGGGATGTTCTTTGGAGCTGTGGTGTCACAGTGCTGGCACATTTAGTCTGGTCCCCAGTTTTCCCCATGTTCCCTCTGTCTGGAGAGCTTTCCCCTGGATTCTGTGTGCTTGATCTCTGTGCTGTTTCCAAAGGCACTTCTTTACATTGTTTTCCTTGCTTTTCTTTCTATTGATTTGTGGATGTTTTGGGAACTTTTCTTCAGTTTATCAATTCCAATCATGACCTCTAGAGTGCTTCCAGCTCTTAACTCCTGGGCATCCTTTCAGGTTTTATAGAAGTGCTTTCTCTTTCGTTGTTCAAACCATTAGTGGAAAGGATGAACAGAAGCAGACCTGGGCTGAGCTCCCAGGGCCCATACACAAGGATTGCTCCTGTGTTGACAGGGAATTGCTGATGGCTACCCCTTGAGTGTGTGGGGTTGAGTTGCTTTGATTGGTCTTTTTTTTTCTTAGCTAGTAATGAGCACTGGGCCTCATTAATGTGAGCTTGCCCAGACCCAGCTCCTCTGGCTTTTGAAAGCATCAGATGGATAGAGTGCAAAGCCTGCTTTGTGCTGGTCAGAGGTGTGATGGGCAGGTCTCTGTGGTGGGGGATTGTGCTCTCCTTCTGAAGGCTTAGGTGATTTTTAAGAGCGTTCATGAACTTCGTTTACCTGCGGCTTCCTGCTGACACTTGTTGAGAGTGGCACAGCTCCGAGGCAATCCTCAGCTCTGCACCCCACTCAGAGCTGCCTCAGCAGTGGGCTGTGCATGGGGGAGGTTGTGTCCAGCATCTCCTGCTCTCCTTTGTTTCTCCATAGGTCTCTCCTCAGTGAGAGCTGGGCTTGTCTGTATGTGACTAAGGTAGCAAAAATACATTTTTCTCCTCAAGCAATTCCAAGTTCTTTGTGTGGTTACTCTTCTCTGGAAAAGATAAAGCTGCTTGCTCTAAACAAATTAATGACACTCATTTTTACTCCCAAATAGCGTGTTATGGTGGGAGTGGTTGCAGGATACCTCATTGCACCAGGGCTCTGCTGTCACCTCACTGCCATCTGCTTAAGGAAGAGGAGTTACTTGAGCTGAAATATTTCACTGGAGCAAACATCACTGCCCAAGCAGGACCAGCTCTACCCTGCCTGAGTTCTGTGAGTACTAAGCTGCTGGGCTCAGCTGTCTGAAGCTTAAGAATTGTTCCTTTTCTGAAGTGCTCTTCCACCTGCTATTCCATCTTTCTTTGCACATGGGTGTAACTGTGGGGTGAAATTTGGGCCCCACTGAATTTAAGGACAACCTAGGATTCCTCTGTGGTGTTCAGGTCTTCCTCCTCTCCAGGCTGGTAACGTGTGGTATCCAGCTGTTCACTCCAGCTGTGCTTCAGGGACACCATCAATAGGATGGAGACACTGTGCCCTCTTTGTTCTTCTGTATTGGTGCATGGCTGATGGTAGAGTCAGAGAATCATGGAATATTCCGAGTTGGAAGGCACCCACAAGCATCACTGAGTCCAACTTGGTGGGTGCCCTGACCTAATTTCGTTTCCAGAGGAGAAAATTCAGTCTCCCTAAAACATTCCAATGGCTTCTGTTGGATTCTTCCTTACTTTTCTCCAGAGGGCTGTGTGCTGTAGTTAAATATGGATGGGAAGGTTGTGTTCCACTCTGGATTACAGCTGGATCTCAGTGGTGGATAAATTGTGTCCCAAGTCTAGTTTGCAAAGCCCTTTGGGCTTCATGGGCTGCAGGAAGCTGTATTTTATTCTAGATGTGTGTTTGCTGATAATTCCATAGGATTTGCAGACAGCAGGTTGTAAGAGCCCTGATTATACTGGTTCCCTGTGCAGTCAGACTCTGCCCAAATAATTCAAGCGCCTGCTGCAGAGAGAGGAAAGGAAGATGGAAGGATGATTTAGAAATCTCCGGAGTGGAGGGGAAGAAGATGCATATGTTGATCTGAAGGAGATACCAAGCCAAGTATATGCCTTTAAACATCTAAATAAAAGTCAGGATTTTTTTAATGGTTGCCTACTTTAAGCCTAAATAATTCCTTTAACGAGAGGTTTTAAAGGTTTAACTTAATTTTAGAATTTTTATTTCAACCATGCTTCTATAAAATTAACTTTTTGAATGCAGAATGCTTTAATGTCTTCCATGTTGGTGCTCATTTGCAAGAAATCTCTGCACAGTTACTTCTTATGTACCAGTTAAATCTATCAGCCAACAGATGTCAAGTGTAGCAAAAATGCTATAATAATATTATGGTCTAATAATAGTTCTAATGATTCTAATTACCTGGTGCAGCTTTAGAGAGAGGCAGATTCAGAAATGAGTGCAAAGGAGGTGTTTAACCTTGAACTGCAGAAGCAGGGCACTTCCAGAGGTGCCTGTGCTGTGCTCCCTCCTCCCTATTGGACGTCCCATTCCCTTTATTTCCTCCAGCAAACTGGGAGCAGCACTCTGGTGTGTTTTAAATGTTCAGACCTCATTCTGGCTGTGTTCAGAAGAGTGCTGGCAAGCTGAGGATGAGCATGTTTCCTGCAATACATGAGTGTGAAGCCTGCTCATTTTTAACCTCTGTGTGCCCTGCTCTTGGCATGCTCCCACTGACTGTGGCACTTGTGCATTGCTCCCACCTCGGGAAGGCTGTGGAGCCTCAGCAATCTCCATCCTCTATGCAAGCTGCTTGTGCTGCTTTTAAGTGTCAGGGGAGGCTTTGCCACAGCCTGGGGAGCACAAGGCCAGGATCTCCTGATGGGAGAGTGTTTGGGGGTGTGTAGGTGAGTGGCTGTGAGTTGTTGGTCCATATTGAGGCTTTGGTGTCGGGGTAGGAGAGCACTGGGCTGGTGCCCGAGTGCTGTGCTTGCCTTGCCTTCCTCAGTCTGGCCCCACGGAGCCTTGTCAGAGTCTCCTTCCCCAACTGCTCCATGTGCCAGCTCTGTTACATCACTCTCTATGCCCTTTTACCACCATATTTTTCCTTTAGGAAGGATCCTGGGCTGCATTTGCTGTATTTCTGTTGTTTTTGCCTGATGTTGCTGAGTGCTGTTAGTGCCTTGGGGTGCCAGTGCTGCTTGTTGCAGTGGTCTAATGGATCCCCTTGTGCCACAGCTGCTCATTTTAATCCTGTGACATGCAGGGGTGAGGAGTCCCTGGTTCACAGAGCCGCAGCTCTGTTTCCACAGAGGAAGCTCTGCGCGGGCTGGAAGTTGACAGCTTTCAATGATTATATGCTGAACGTTCTTCCTATAAATAATTGATTCACAGGTTGATGAGAACTACAGGAACTTGTCTCTCAGTTGCTGCTCCCTGGCATGGGCAGCAGCTGGAAATCTGCTGTTTTCCTATAAAATGGATCCAGAGGTGCCCTTGCAAGGTTTTCTTTATTTCCAGCCTGCTCGCAGGCCGACATGCTCTGCTTCTCCGGAAAGCCCTGCCTGCCAACACCTGCAGCACACCCTGTCCCAGGGCTCACGCTGATGAGAGCTCTGCCACCTTCAGCCTCTCCTGTGGGGAGCTTCAGCCTCTCCTGTGGGGAAGTTCAGCCTCTCCTGTGGGGAGGTTTGCCTTCTTGCTGGAGTCAGTGTGTGTGTGTGTGTGTGTGTTGGTGCATCACCATGGAGATGAGGCCATAGGAGCTACAGGGCACAGCTTTTCCAGGCTCGCGGGAAGAAGGATGGGGTAACAGGCTCCTCTTATTTAGGGAAAATGATTTCTTAGAGTAAATAAATTATCAAAGAACACTTGGCATCAGCCCAGGTGCTATTAAGGAGAAGGTCTTTTGAAGCCAGAGCTGTGAGGCTCATGCAATATTCACTTGCTTTGCTGTGTTCCACATCAGGCGTTGCCGCTGTGCTCAGCACTGACTCACTGACCAACTTGTGCTTTTGCTTACCCCAAGATAACAAAGCTCCTGTTGCTTTTCTCCTCCCTGTGTATGTATTTCTCATCCTGCCACAACTGCACCTTCCTGCATCCCTTTCCTTGGCCACAGGGTCCAGGCTTTCAGTGCTTCGAGTGGTTATGAGGCTTCATTTCCCCTGGCTGCTGCTGCTTTGGCTGGGTTTGCAAAGGACGTGGAGGGTGTGTGGCTGCCGTGAGCTCTCCCCCATGCAGAAACACCTCTCTGGGTTGAGAGGGTGTGCCAGCACAGCCCAAAACCCTGTCTGGTCATCCTGACATTCTTAGGGGGTCGGGCACACTGTCCTTTCCTGTGCCTGGCCCTGGTACACTCTTTCCTTGTCGAGTTTCTGGTACACTGAACCCTCCCAAACAAGGTCTGGAAGAGCCCTGTGGCACCTCTCTGCCTCATTGCCTCCACGTCTCATTCCAGACTTCATCTGTAAACATCTCTGCCCTTGCTAAAAACACTGTCTCTTAATTTCTCTCTGCAGGAGTATTATTTAATTTGTAACAGTTTTAGGACATTATTTGAAAAATCCAATATGAAGCTGTATTTCATTTACTGTAATGATTCTCTAATGCAGGCATATTTCAAAGGCAGGAGATGCAGTACTGTAGGGTTTAATTAAATTTTGTTTTTCAAGTAAGCATTAATAGACAGACAATAACAAATGGTGGACAATATGCATACAGAACAAAGTCTCTTCATTTTCCTTTTCAAGACTGTGGAAGTGAAAATATATAGCCCTTAAAATGGACTTGGCCTGCTCACAACTGCTGCTTTAGTGTAGTTAACTCACTTCAAGAGGAGTTTTTTCTTCTTACTCTGCCTTAATTAATTTTCTTGCTCTCTTCCTGCCCACAAAATAAACTGTTACACTGTGGAAAATTTCCAGCAGGAGCCACGGGTGATCTAAGTGCTTCTGCAAGTTCTGGAGGTAGTTTTGAATACTGTGTTGGTGCCTAGTGTGTGATGGCTCCTCCAGATGGACCCTCCTGAGGGTGACAGAACAGAAGGGCTGGGTGTGAGGTTCCTGTCTCTGGGAACTGGACATGGCATGTGCCAGCCTTGGAAAGGGAGGGAAAAATGGTGTTGCTGCCATGGTTGTACTTAAATCAGGAATCAGCAAGTGGCTCTGGCGTGCATTTTGTGCCTTTTCTCCCAGCAAGCGTGGGGTAATCAAGGACAGAGTGTATGTGGGGAAGAGTGTTCCATGTCAGCAGGAGGCTTCTGGGAACCATCCTAGTGCTCACAGCGTGGCACTTGGACACGTGTTCTTGGGTAAAGAAATTTGTCAGTGGTGCCGTAAATGGGCTCCTTTGTTCAGATTTGAGAGGCAGGGTGAGATGGGGTGGTTGAGGCAGATTTGGTTTTCTCCAGGTGTCTGGAGAATTTACCATGGTTGAGGAACTGAACCAGAGTTTGCTGAGGAACCTGGTGGAGTGTGATTCCCTCTGCACTCCAGCCCTTTGATTCTCTCTGAAATCTCTCAAAGGCAGAGAGCTGAAAAAGGCATGAATTTTT
This sequence comes from Donacobius atricapilla, assembly GCA_013397315.1. Classification (NCBI taxonomy): domain Eukaryota; kingdom Metazoa; phylum Chordata; class Aves; order Passeriformes; family Mimidae; genus Donacobius; species Donacobius atricapilla. Next base: position 596,941 of record WBMY01008195.1, read on the forward strand.
CAGAGAAAGAGTCTCCATTCAGAGATGTGAGTTCAAGCCATGTCCTGAGTTGATGCCTAAAGCTTTGCCTGCTTAACCTGCCTTCAAAGGCTGGGGGCAAGGGCTGTGCCTGGAGCTGGCACTGCTTTCCACCACTGAGCTGGGCTGCATCACAGTCCAGAGAGCTGTTGGCTGGAAACTGGAGTATGCAAAGGCTGGGAATCTGTGGGAACCTGATTCCTGATGTCTGTGCAGCTGTAAGTGCCTGACAAGCATCACGGTAAATGACAGACTGGAGGCTGTGACCTCCTCCTCCTCCCCAGGATCTCGGTGTAACACTTCCCTCGTTCCAGGCACAGCCTGTGTTTGCTCCTTGCTGGAAGCAGTGGCGTGAGTCCTTTGCGGCTCTCCTGGTGCCTGGGCTGGCTGAGTGTTGTGTTCTGGGCTGGGTGAGAGGCTCTTGGAACAATGGATGGGGTCCTGTGCTCCGTGTCAGTCTCCGTGGCTGGAGAGGAGTCCTGGTACAGATAAAAGAGGTCTAAATATAACTTGTCATCAGGCACTGGATGCTCTTTAAATAAACTGGAAAAGCCCCACACAGCTGAGGTTTGTACTGGCCCTTCTAATGCTGGGGAAATGCCGTGTGGCTGATTCCTTGTTCTTCCCTTGTTTCTTGCTTTAGGCTGCTGGACTTGGCCATTTGCTCACTTCTTTTTTTTTGATAGGCAGTGTCAAGGTTCTGTTGCTGGGGTTTGGGCCAGGAGGTTGCTTTCTGGTGACTTGAAGCAACACCTCCAGCTTCTCCTGTTCTTCCTTTGCATCTCCTGCCTTTCTCCCCTGTGGCTGCTCTTACTTTACCATAAACTAATCTCCATCCGGCCAGGAACCTCAGGCCTCTGGCAGACTCACCTTTATGGGGCCATTATCCATCATCTATAGAAGGAGTGGCTTTCCTGGCTGTGGCAACGCTCAGGTGGCTGCTCCCAGATGGAGCCCATGGAACATGTGGGGCCAGCGGCTGAGCCCTGGGCTGAGGGATGTGTCCTCTGTGCAGACCAGGGAGTGCTTGAGCCTGGTCTTGTCAGGAGCAGAGTGATTTCAGATTCTCACAGTAGTGCTGGCATGATTTATTCTTGCAGAAGTGCCCACAGCAGTTTTAGGGGTTTGTTCTGCCCAGCAGCATCACAGACAAGGACATACTGGGGCCCTGTGCTTTAGTGGTTCTTGCAGGACTGTGCAGCAAACAGGACCTGTGAGGGGCCTCAATGCAAGGACACAAGCCCAATGCACGGGAAACTGCAATGGTGCTTGGGAATGAACAAAAAAAGTCCCTAGGACTATTTAAAAGGAAAAATTGGTAATCTGTAATTCAGTCTTGAGGGAATTCTGGTAGCAGGAGAGCATGTGCTGGCTGGGAAGGAAGAAACACTTGCTCAGACAAGTGATAATCCATTGCAGCCTGTTCCAGACATTTGACAGATTATCAGCCTTCCTTGGGCCTCCCTGACATGAGCAAGGTGCTGTGCCACTGGATGAGGAATGTGGAGTTTCTGGACTATGCGGAGTGATAATTTAAACCCCAAATCCTCGTTTCTAATGAGAACTGCTGGTGGCTGCCTGGCATGGGGGTGCTGCATGGGAGCGGATGTCTCACAACAAGAAGTGTGCTGGGCTCCACAAGCACTTGGGGCTGACACCGGCCAGCTCGCTTTCTTGGATTTCTCCTTTGGAGTTTGGCAGCCGTCTGCTTCAGGGAGCACAGTGGCCTCATAAGAGTTTATTTGATCTGACACATGACAAATTGTTTCTGCTGGCGGCTACTTGAGGTGCAGTCTGTTCGCTGGCAGCCGCGGCTCTGCGGGCTCTGGGAAGTGGAGGAAGGCTGGCCTGCCTCCTCCTCTTGGGAAACATCAGCCTAGGGAGCCTTGCTGTGACCCCCCTGCCATCCCAGCCTCCCTTCTGCTGGTTGATAATGGTGCTGTTGGCATGGATTATTGATGATATTTGTGTGCTGGGTGTGTCTGCAGGTGCTGGTTGTGGTTCCTGTGGCGTGTTGGCTGTGGGTTAGAGGAGAACCTGTGTTCTGGAACCAGACCCAGTTGCCCTTAAAAACGCTTTGTTAAGTTCCTTTTTTTAGGACAACCTTTTAGCTCTGCAATGAGGAGCAGAATATTACATTCCTCAGCAGAATAAAAAGAACCTGTCCCCTGTGAGATAGTGTAAATACATTTTATCTGTTCTATTACCTGCAGTTTTCAGAATATGTCCCCTAAGCATTTTAATCTTGTTTTCCAGAGTTGTCTCAGAGTGAGGAATTGCTCCTATTTGCAACTTTGGGAATGATTACTTGTTCATTAATTTCTTCCCTTTCCTGCTGTCCATCTATTATTGCTTCCAAGAGAAAAAAAACCTCTCCGTAAATCTCCATCCAAACAGGGCTGAGTGCCTGATTAGACAGAGAGTTATGTGTGCTGGGAACGTGCTCCTGGGAGCTCATCCTGGTGTCATGCATGGAGCCCCAGGTGTTGCTGTTCAATGCCCTGGGGCACGCAGAGCCCACCGGGCCATGCCTTTTCCTTGGTCTTAAAATAAAGAGCCAGACAAGGTTAGGGGATAAAGGCTTTTACCTCGATATTTAATAAGGGTCTTTATGGTGCAACACTTCGCCATGGTGGAATGTGCCAACATGCACACACATGGTAGGTTGCATACACAGTTTTACAGACCTTGAAAATTAGCATATTTAACAAAGATGCCTCAATGAGGGGCTTGAATGAATAGTGTGATATCTTCCTATTTTGAAGTATTCCTCCCTAGATGGGTTTAATTCTAGTTTACAGGATGTATTTTAGAGGGGACCTTGGTTTCTCAAGGTAGCATAGGGCTTTCTGACCTCCAACTGCAAGGCCTTTAGGATGTCTGTTTTTCTGGCCTAACAGAATGCCAGGTTTGTGCTAAGTTAGCAGCCTTACAGAATTACAAGTATTCATGTTAAGGGCACTGAGAATACGTAAAAGGTATATAAAAGAAAAGGCAAAAAAATCATCATGGCATCAGAGGTGCCCAGGCTGGCTTCCTGCTCCTTGCCCAGGGATGAACAAGCCCAGCAGCACATGTCAGGGCAGCTGGGCACACCTGGCGCACACCAGGCGCACACCTGGCGCACACCCGGAGCGTGGTGGTGAGGCAGGAGCTGAAGGCCAGGGCAGCTCCAGCGCCCAAGCAGGGCTTTGCTCCTGCTGTGCTTTGCCTGCAGTGCCGGGGCTGTTACGAAACAGGAACGAGACGGGACAATGCAGAGCAGTTCCTGCTGCCACGCTTTTGTCCAGCAGCTAAAAGCTGGTTCAGAGGGTTTTGTGGAAGCCTTGTTTGCTTTGGTCTTTTTTTGCTCTTTCTTTAAATACAGACTTAAAAAGAGCTGGAGACTGGAGGCCACTGTAATTATTATTTCTTCCTGAATAGCACAATAAATGTACCGTTTGTTCCATAAATGACAGGGTCCTTGCCTCAGAAAACATATGCAGCCTGTTCCCACTGCTGCTCCCTTTGACATGAGAGGAACTGCCCCTGCCTGCCTCTGGGTGCGTGGAGATTTCTCACTCCCTCACTGGGGTCAGTGCCAAAACTTGTCTTGACATGTGATGTGTGTGGTCACTGGAAGTCACTGTGGAGGCTGTCACAGAAACAGCCTGGATTCACAGAGCAGCTTCATTTAGATGGCAGCTGATGGAGGAGCTCTGCAGAATAGCTGGGGCTAAAATCTACATGCAGGAGGGGTCAGCTGAGGCCTGTGGTCGTCGTGGCAGAAGCTCAGACACACACAGATGTGGTCTGGCAGACCTGTGGTGGATGTGCCACGTCCCCACCTGCCGTGACACCACCGGGATGCACAGGCAGCTGCTCAGGATGTTCTGCAGTCTCACAGCAGAGAGGAAGGTGCTGCAGGTGCATCTTTGATCAGAGCTGAGGGTGTGTGTGGGAACAGCCTGCTGCTCCCTCTGACGGCAGATTTTGAGCTCTTGGCTTTACAGCCAACATCAAGACTTGGAGAGTGAAAGTCCTTGTGTCCTTTGGCTGCTGCTTGGGTGTTTGCAGAGCCAGCAGGTGTAGTGACAGCCAGGACTGTCAAAGGAAGAACCCTCTATGGACCAGTGCTGCTCAACTATTGAGATATGCCAGTCCATGAAATGGCTCTCTTAAGGGTGTCTCACCAAAAGGATTTTCCTTTTGAATGTTTGGCTCTTCTGCTGTTGGTCTGAGCTCCAGATGAGAAACAATGCATTGACTGGAAGATACTGAGGTTACAAACAGAGTAATTGTCCCTTGGAAGAGAAAATTGTGGAGGAAACCCACTCAGTTCTGGTCACATCTCTGTTCTCCTTCCTCAGTGCAGGTTTTGGAGTGCTGTGGCTGAGGGGCAACACAGTTCTGAGGAGCAGGGAGCCTGGTCGTGGTTCCCCCAGGAGGGTCCTGTGGACCGAAAGCTTTGCTGTCTCTTTAATCCTCTCTCCATAAGGTGTCAGTTCAGATATCCACGGGGCAGCAGAGCGTTCCTGGGAGAGGAGCCCGGCGCCGTGGCTGCTCTGGTGCCAGCAGCACGCACGGGGTTCTGTGGCGGCACAGGCATTCACAGGAAAGCTGTTTCATAACCTCTGCTGGGATTCATGAGACGTTCAGAGACAGGTTCTCCACTTAGTCAACGTTTTATAACGTAGGATTTAAGGCTGAGGAGCTCTTTGAAGCACCGATGCAGCTGGTTCTGCCATGACAAGGTGGAGATGAACGCTGGCGTGACTTCCATTCCCCAAGGAAAATGCTCCACGGATCACAAGCTGTGGCTCTGCTGCTGTTTGAAGAGACCAGAGGAGTCTCAGATCCAGGCACTCAGGGCCACATCAAAGCCTTCCCCTCTGAAGCTGAGGTGCTGGGGAGCACCAGCTCCGTGTCCTTCCTGTTTGGGCAGCAGAAGGAAAGAAGGCCCCTGAACCAGGAGTCGCTTGGGGGATCAAAGCTCTGCTTAGCAGGGGCTCATGAGGCAAAAAGCCAGGATGGCAGCAGGAAGGACACAAACTCTGTGGAAGATCTGGGCCAACTGATAACAGACCTCCAGGGAGGAGGGAGACCTGCTCTGCTGGAGGAGTGGGGCCAGCATCTCCCCGTGAGGAGGCAGACCTGCAGTGTCCTGGGCTTGACTGGAGCCATTTCGTTGTGCCTGAGGGATTGTTTAATTAAAAAGAATGCTGCACCATCACATTTCAACTGTTTTCTCCATACATTGCTGCAAGTAACATCTAAAGTAGCTCTAAAAGGCAACAAACCATTCCCCAAAGTAGGGGTGGCAGAAGAAGAACAGGAGAGGGAAGAAATTATGTTCTCTTTCAGCTCTGTGTCTGTGCATTTGCTTCTGCATTTGCAGCCCTTGGGGCTTGTTTTAATTTAAATTTCTTTAGGAAAAACCCTGCTGAAGGGATGCTGCCTGCAGTGGCCGGCTGTTCAGCTTTAGCTTTGTCCTGGGGAAGCTTTGATGGTTGGCGAGCAAGAGTTGCTTTTCAGTCTTGGTGGGAAATGCCTGGATAGAGAGAGGAATGGCAACCACCACGAGAGTCACTTCTGGATGATGGGACTGGCAGTCTCTCAGCTCTCCCTTCGTGCTCATTCCTGTCCCAGGCTTATTTAATTGCTTCACAAAGGCATGCTCTGCAACCACTGTGAAAGGACCAGTGCTAGGAGGAAAAAAAGCAAACTTGCATCACACTTTTCATCCTGGCACAGGAAGATATTGCTGCTGACCTAGTGGAAGCAGCCTTGGTTGTAACCGTGGTGTCCATGTTGGGAATGGAGCAGCTGAGCCTCAGCGTGGGGATTGATGTGTCTGGATTGATGCAGGGACTGGGGACAAAACCAGGACTGGTCCTGAGGGAACCTGTGTGGCAGCAGGTTGTGTTCCTCCCCAGAGAGCTTCTTATTCCCCTTCAGGGGAGGGCTTGGGATTGGCTTGTTAGGGGTTTATTCCAAGTTTTGGTGCCAGTCTGGCAGCTCCTAAGTGGGTTTGACCGATGAGATGGATCCCAGTGGCTTCTGCCTTTTCAGCTGGGAGCTTGCCACAAAACTAGAAGCAGGTGGGAGCCAAGCCAGGGCTGGACATGCAGCCAGGCATCCCATGCAATCAATCCACAGGCTGCTATGCCATGTTATTCCTGGCCGCATATCCAGAGCACCTAGTGGGTGAGCCCCACATTTGCTGCCCGTGTGCCATCCTGCTCCCTGCTGCTCCCTGTCCCCCAGTTTGTCACAGGGAGTTAGAGCTGTCACCACCACCTGGCACTCTGTGGAGAGGTGAGAAAATGCATTTTTCATAAAGCTCACAGCTCATAGTTCCTGGCGGATCGATAGGGCAGCTGGAGGAGTCCTTTGCGTGCCCGCTGTTGGGGCACCTCTGTGCCAGGTGCTCTGCAGGGAGAGGCAGGGGGTTCCTTGGCTTGGCAATCCTCATGGGAAGCCTCCGGGCTGAGCTGGGACTGGCAGGGAGAGTCCTGGCTGGGGCAGGCTGAGATACAGCCGTGGGGAAGGGTGGTTGTACTGGGCAGGCAGTGTGGTGCAGGTGCTGCTGTGGGAGTCGTGTGCTGGATCCATCACTGCTGGATTTCTGTAACACTGAGCAAGAATTTTGCATGGTTTCTTAACCTCTTAATTGAATTTCTTTATAGGGAAGCCGGCATCTGACAGGGGAAGGAGGTTGTTATTCCCTGTGAGAGCCACGGGTGAACAGCAGGAACTTGGAAAATACAAAAAGCTATTTCCAGAGAGGCTGGGAATAAGCCAGTTAAATCTTTGGCAATTCGTGGACCCAGCTGCAGTGGGACAACAGGGTCTCTGGGACCTTGTTAGTGCAGCATGTGCTTTCTTTCCTGTTAGATTGTCCAAGCTAGGGAAAGCAGAGGGGATAAAAACATGCTGAATGCTGGCAGACTCCTGGGATAGTGTGAGGTGAGGTGTCACCTTGCAAATAGGAACTGATGGAAAGGATAGATCTGAGTGGGGGCAGAAAACATCATTTATTGTATGTGCTGTGCATGGGAAATTGCAGCGAGGACTGGGAAAGGGAATAGGTATGGGCATGACGAGAGGTGTTTTCAGCTGGGGTTTGGGATGGTGGGGAGGTGAGGAGGAAGGGGAAAGCTGAGGTGACTGAAGTCAAGGCAATGTGACAGCTTTCAGAAGGATGTTTGTCCCAAAGGTCCCTGTGTATCTCTCATCTCCAGGCAAGTCCTAAAGTCCTAAATTGGTGCAAATCAGCACCAGCGCTCTGGTGTGGGCTCAAAGGTTCCTGCCAACCCCAGAGCTCTGAGAGGCGAGAGTGTCGTGTGGTGTGCAGGCAGTGCAGAGCCCTGCGAGAGCAGCTGCCAGAAATTCAGATAGATGCACTGCTTATAAATAATAAATGATAAATTCAGCCTCTGATCTCCAAGACATGCTCTGCTTCTGCACAATCCATGCTGGCAAAGAAGATCCCCCGTCCAGGACTCAGCAATCTCTCTCTGGTGTGGAGGGTCTGGGGGATGCTGGTGAGGCAGCTGTTGGAATTGGGGTCGTGCTGAGCCACGGTGGAGAGCGTGGCCCCTTCTGCCACCAGCACTAATGAGCGTGGCCCCTTGTGCCACGGCTGCTAACGAGCCGTGGGGAGGGCGAGGGCAGCCTTGCTCAGGCTTCAAACCACCCAAGCACAAAGCTGTGCTCCTGCCCTCTGGAGAGCAGCATTTTGTGTGAATGCAGCTTGCTGAACGAATTAATTAAGTCAATTTAAATGATAGACTAAACGATGCTTAGTGTTAAACTGTGCGAGTTGTATAAACAGCAGGGTCAGCGTTGCTGTGGCCGGGTAGAAGGGGCGATTCTGGCTTTATCCAAGAGATGCACAACAACCCCCTCCTCTGCTCTTGGGGGAGCTGTGGTAGTGCTGGTGAAGCTGCTGGTGCCAAGAGCTGCCCCTGCCGTGCCCGGGCACTGCTGGGCGGTCTCCTGCTGCTGGATACATCCCTGTCCTGCTCCTGGCACCTGGCAGTGCTGTCGGAGCTGTGTTGGGTGGTGTCATGGCCAAGCTGCTGCTCCAGGGGCTGATGTGAGCTGATGGCTGCACAGGTAGCCTGGAGGGGTTATTAATATTTATTGTTATTATTTGTTAGCAGCAGTTACAAAGGTTGTATGAGTGCTCAGTAGATGCCAAGCTCTGTAAACACATGTTTGTGCAATGGTTATCCTGCCCGTCCCACCCTGTGCCCATGTCACAGTTCCTTCCTGTGGGCTGGTTCCAGTGTGGAGTGGGGCTTCTGCTGCAGGGGGACCTGCTGTCTGTGCTCAGGCTGGGCCCAGCCAGCCCAGTTTATTCCTGCCAACCTCAAAGTGTGGCTTCCTTGCTGTGTGGGTTCTCTGTAGGCGGCAAGAAGGTGTTCCCACAACTTTCCCCTTTGTGTAGGAGTGTTTTTAACACACCAGAGCACAGTCCTAGTAGGAGTAAATGATGAGAAGCAAGTAAGAAGAATAAATGTTTTTCTAAAGCAATTTCATAATCTACATGGATGGAATGGTCTGTATGGCAGCTACACCCTCTCCAGTGAGATCCTGGAGGTGTGAGGGTGCTTGCAAACAACTGCTGCTCCCTGGGCTGTCTGACTTGTCGGGGGCTTCGTGCCCTGGTGGGACCCTCTGGCAGGGCTGGGGGCTCTCACTATAGTGGGCTCCTGTGTGGGGCTGGGGATACCCACTGGAGCCACGGGGGTGTTTTCCTGAGGACAGGATGCCCGGAGGAGCAGAGCTGCTGAGATCATCCTGGGTGGTGGTGCGTGCAGGTTGTCCTGCTTGAAAGCACAGGATTGTGCTGACCCAGCTAGTGACTGGGGAAGGGCATTAGTCTTTGGCCTCCCAATAATCCTCCTGTCTTTGCCCACCACCTGTTTCCTCTCCTAAGCACAGGCTGAATTTCAGCTCCTCTTTCTCCTGTTGGTGTAGCTGTACAGTCATTGAGCAGGAGGGACAGCTGGCCACAGGGTGCTCCCGAGGTGTCTGTAGCATACCAGCAAGCATGAGTGCTCCTCAGACCTGGGGACCTTCTCACTCAGAGGAGGAAAATTGCAGGTCAGGTCAGCTAAATTTCCTTTTCCTTCTCCGTGACACTGCACTTTTGTCGCCGTGATTTTTTCAGCCTTCTCTTCTGTTTCACAGTTTCATGTTTTGGGTTCTTTCTCACGCTCTGGTCTGTAAACACTGACAATGTAATTGTAGTTCCAAGGAAAGTTTTCATTCTTGTTCTTAGAGACATGGACAGCTGATGGACAGTTGTCTTGGCCAGTGGGATGGGGAGAGGGGTCAACCTTCTCCCTCAGTCCCTGGCTTTTGTAGAAATACTATAAAATGGAGTCAGACTTTTCAAATAAATCAGTTTTAGTTCATGCCTTCTGATCAAAGTGTGAGTGTGTGTTTGTGTGTATGACGAACTGCGTCACACTTAGCCTGTCACGCTGGGCTTGGCCATGGATGGCAGCCATTAAAAGGACATTGTGTGTGAAGGGGATCTCAGCTCGCTATGATTGCACTCTGTGTCCTGAGAGCCTCTCCAATCCCACAGCCCCTGTGCACGGCTGGCTGGAGATCACTCCCTGAGCTGCTGTTGCCCAGGAAACTTCCCCTTCCGCTGCAGAGGCTGTGAGTGCCGGCAGGTCTTTGTGCCATGCTTCAGCTTGGGCCGTGTTCCTCGAGGTTTTCCATTTCTGCCCTGCTCTCTTGGAGGGAGCTCTGCCAGTGGTTTGTGCTGGGAGGCACACAATGTGTGCTCCATTGCCACCAGCCATCTCAGTGACGGGCTGCTGGACGGAAACCTGGCCTGAATTAGTTCATCTGCAGGCAGTTTTGCAAGACTGCAATACCAGTCCTGCTCCCTCAGGTCATCCCTAGATGAAAACAAGGATTAGCTTATTGTTAGTGTTTATTCTTAGAGATAATTGGTATTTTTGTATCAGCACTGCGGGGTGGGGGCAGCAGGACCAGGACAGTGCCTGTCCGCTGTGCTGGCACTGCTGAGGGACCTCCAATCTTGTGTCCAGTTCTGAGCTCTCATGCCAAGAAAAACCTGGGGGGGCTGGAGCACGTCCAGGGGAGGAATGGAGCTGGGGAAGTGGCTGGAGAGTCAGTGCTGGGAGGAGCAACTGCGAAAGGGGCTCAGCCTGGAGAAAAGGAGGCTCAGGGGGAACCTTCCCCAGGAGAGTGGAGCCAGGTTGGAGTCAGGCTCTGCTCCCGGGGAACAGGGAACAAGACAAGAGAAAATGGCCTAAAACCTCTGCCAAGGGAGGCTCAGGTTGGACAGCAGCAGGAATTTCTCCATGCTCAGGGACTGGAACTGCCCAGGGAGGTTTGGAGTGCCCATCCCTGGAGGTGTCCCAGGAAGGGCTGGAGGTGGCACTGAGGGTTCTGGGCTGGGGACAAGGTGGGGATGGGGCACAGCTGGAACTCGATGGTCTTGGAAGTCTCTTCCTACCTCAGTGATTCAGTCATTCTGCTTCCAGCTGGCTGTAAAGCCAGAGGCTGATGACAGGGCTGAGGAGCTCTGAGATATCTGTGTTCTCTCCTGGAGCAGCAGATCAGAATTCAGATAAGGCTCCAGGCAGATTTGCTGGAGTGGCATAGGACAGGCAGCGTGGGCTCTGTGCCGGGACATGAAAGCACAGAGCACTGCCAGCAGCAGGAGGCATTAGTGAAATGTGCTTCTCTTGCTGGCTGCCTTTGAGCTGTCACCTGTGACTGCAGGAGCTGTGTTCCCGGGGCTGTGCAGCTCCCTGATGCAGCTCTGCAACCAGTGCAAATGTCCCTGCTAATGGGGAGCACAACTCCGGGCTCTTGTTTCTGCCGCTGCTGGCGCAGACGGGGATTTCTGGAGCTGTGAAGCAGAACCTCGCAGCCAGCAACATCTCCTCTGACAGGAGGATTACTGCCAGCAGTGGAGACTTCTCGGAGCCTGACCCTTAGCTCTTTCCCTGGTACCTGATTTTGTTTAACAAAAAAGGATTATTAAGAAAAAAATCAGCCCCTCCACTCTGCACAAGGGGAATTTGTGGCCTTCCTAGTCCAGTTTTGCTGCTGCCTGGCTGCTGTACATGGGTGCTGCTGGATCCCCAAAGATGCCCTCAAATCCAAGCAAACATTCCCTGTGCAGGTGGGGTCACCATGACCACCCTTTCTGCTTTGCAGGTTGCAATGGTTGTTTCTGAAAATCCACTGTGTCCACAGAACGTTTGGTGTGGAAATCCTCCCTTGCCCTCTGCGTGCGTCTGTCTGTAACGAGGTGTCAGGCAGTGCAGGCTGCTCTCCAGGAGCTCCAGAGCCCCGTGTTGCACATGCAGGCTCCTCCTGCCTACCTGGGACCGAAGCAAAGTGCTAATTGTTGTGCAGATGTCATCTGCCAGGCAGGCAGGAGGCTGGAGGCTTGAAAGAGGCTGTGCTGTCATTTGCTACCAGCCTCCTCGCTACACGTGAGCTCTATTTTTATTGGGAGTGTGCGTTTGCTTTCAGCCACTGCTTTGTTGAATTTCTTTTTCTTTTTTTTTTCTTTTTTTTTTTCTTCTTTTTATTTCCAGGCTTGCAGATAAAGTTTGAGGGATACATCTATTTTTCATTATTCCAATTTTGCTGCTTGTTTTATAACTGAAAAAAAACCTTAACCAAACTCAAACCCCTGTCCTCTGTGTAAAAAGCATCAGTTTGTTCTGAGATGAGAGGGAATTGTGGTCACCCTGGACTGAGGTCATGACTGTGGCACTGTCAAGAAGGACTCAAAGATTAAGATTTTCTGGGAGCAGAGGGAGTTTGAGCCTGTGGATTGTGCTCTGGGTGTGCCAGCTCAGGAGCCTGGGTGTTGGTTGTAACCTGGTTTTACTTGTCCGTGTCCCAGGAGAAAGATGGAGGCTTTGGCCACAGAAAATGGAGAACTTTTCTTCTACTCCAGCTGTGGTTTAGTAAGGGCTTGTGGGTCCTTGAGGTGTTCTTTGACCCTTTAGAAAAGAGGAAACACTGAAGGAGGAAATGGGAGGTGATGCTTTCCTGCACTGTGTGAGTTAAGCAGGGGAACTCATTGCTCCGGGATGCTGTGGGTGTCATAAATACAGATCTGTTCCCAAACCAATTAATGAGAAAAATCCAGTTGATGTGGCATAGGTAGCTCAGAGGTAGAGGCTGCTGTTCAGGAAGACCAAGGCTCAGGAGTTTTTGGAAGATGCAGAAGTGGATCAGATGTACTGTTATCTCTGCTCCCTGCTCTGTCCCTCTCCTGTCCACCACTGACCAGTGGGATGTGGTGGGTTGCTTTTTCTTTTTCTGGCAAAAACCAGGCAGGGAGAGGAAGAAGTAACAAAATAGAATGGAGAGACAAGATACCAGTGAAAGGGTGGAAGGAGAGGAGGCCTCCATGTCCCTGAAGACTTCTGGGGCAGAGGCTCTTTGGTGGCAGGAGCTGGTGCGGGGTGCTGCTGTGAGCAGGTTTTCTGCTTTGTGGGACACAAAGTGGTTGCTTCAAGGAGGGAAAACTCTGCTATCTGATGTGCCATCCTGATGGACAGCAAAGCAAGATATTTCGGACTGCGTGTAGGGGAGGAAATTCTTTAAAACCTGTATAGGAGTAGGAGCAGACTTGATGGAGGGATGAGTAATGAAGGAGTGTTTGAACGGAACTAATCAGTCCCATCTTCTTTCAAAAGACCTCATTTAGTTTAATTTAGCAGCGTGTAAATTTAGAGCCAATCAAAGGAAATACTTGTGCAGCCTGTGTGCTGGCAGGCTGCTGCACTCCCTACCCCAGCAGCGAGCTGAAGGCTGTAGGTGGATCCCGAGCCTCATGTGGCGAGGCAGCGGGGGCACACGTGGACGTGGTCACACGCAGGGTGGGCACACCAGCCCTGTGCCCGGGGACTGGCACCCACCGCAGCAGAGCCCTTCATTTCCCGCCTGTTTTGTTCAGCAGGAGCTCTGTGGCCGGCCAGGGTGGCTCTGTGCCATGGCTCTGCTCCCTGGTCCCCCAAGAGCGTGGTCAGAGCCAGCTCCTGGCCCCACGGCTCGGGTGAGCCGCTGCCATGAGCAGCAGGGAAAGCCTTGTGCTGTAGGAACCACCAAGTAAACCTTGCTGACCTCTGCAAAATGTTGTTTTCCTCAAGAAAAACCTGCATATGGATTAGATAAACCCCTGATCCTTGAACAGCTGGTCGGTTTGTTTAATTTGAATTAATGTAGCTACTTCTGTGCTTAAAAGGAGGCACAGGCATAAAAAGCCTTCGCAGGATTGCACTGTGTGAAAAACACCAATCACTTGTTAAAAAATCTAGAAGTTTAATAAAATAATTATAGAAACAATAATAAANACTGCTTTTTATTTTTCCCTGTAGTTGTCATCTATGGCATTGACACAGTGATTTTAAACAAATCTTGCAGGTCTCCTCATGTTTTCCAGGAGCGATATTATCCCCTGTGGGGTCAGTATAAGGTACTTGGCATTGCCTGTCACAAACCCTATTAGCAGTGAGCCCAGCTGCCCCCCATGAGCCCTGTGTGCTCACACCTCGAGGTGTTGTGCTTCCTGCCATGTCACACCCCTGATCCCATGCTGTGTTGCAAAGTGTTGTGTAAAGAGTCCTGAAACCTGCGAAAATGGGAAAAAATCCTGTTGGGTTTGTTTTGCTTTGCATTTCAGGCTGGTGGCAATGTCTCGCTGGGCCGGGCTCCTCTCCACCAGTGCCAGAGTCAGCCTGCTGCTGCTGCTGGGTTCTGTGCTCTTCTCCTGCTCCAGCCTGAGTGACACAGTGCCTGTAAGTTTTGGCTGCTCCAGCTTGATTTCAGACTGATAAAACACGGATGCTTTTTGCCTTTAAGGAAATGCCCGTTGTTCTTTAGGAAACCTCTTTTTTCCTGCTTGAGTTAGGAAAACAAACCAAAAAAAGGGTTCTGCTGATTTCTGTGTAAATGAAGAATGGCTTGTGTGGTGCTGCCCATTTTTTTGCTAGAAATGCTAATGAAAATGGGGTATTGCAAAGCAACTGTGGCCAGGCAGTGACAGCAACACTTAAATGAACCAAGTCACATCCTTTTATCCTTACTGAGCATTTAAACCCCAGCACTTTTCCTGAGCAGAGCCGGTAAACATCAGCTGTCTCCATTATGTGTTTGAGCAGATCCAACACTGGGAGGCCTGGTGGTAAATTTACAATAGCCTGTATCACTAACTCCCTCTCGGATAATCACAGAGCCATGGAAATCAGCTAAATAATAACGGCCCCACTCACTCCTTTTTAGTCCTGTTGAGTCTTGGCTCAGAAAATGTTAACATTGATTTTCATCTGCAGAACCTGGGCTTTTATCGCCGTGATTGTTCCTGAGCTTTAACCGTTTATTATAATTTGAACAATTCCAAACCTCTGATACACTGAGCAAAAGCAGGAGTTAAGATCTGGTTTCTCGTGCATTTCTGAAATTGCAGTCCCTTTACACAGCTGAAATAAAAACATTCTATAGGTTTGTCAGCCACCTTTGTGTGTTACCACAATCATGGAATCATGGAATTGTTTAGGTTGGGAGAAACCTTTATGATCATTGAGTACAACCTTTAACCTGGCACTGCCAAGGTCACCACCAACCCACGTCCTCAAGTGCCATGTCCACCCTGTCCTTGCTACTGTGCATGTTTTGCCCAGGTTGACATTTCTGTTCTTCAGAAAGACTCTTCTAGGCTGGAAACAGATATTTATATGCGGAGCATCCAAATTCTGACAGAAAATGTGCATGCATTTTTTTCCCAAAGAGTGGAAAAACTGAAGGCAGAATGTGTCCCAGAATTTCCAGTTAACCCCTGAATTTACTTACGTTTTCCCCTGTGAAAACATCCTAAGGATTAATATCCAAACACTTTGTGAAGTGAGCTGTAACTCTATTCTAATTGCCAACAATTAGGACTAATCATTCCCTGTAGGGTGGTTATCTCAAATTCTTCAGTGGTGACTGAATCAGTGATCTCAGAAGCTGAAAATATTACCTTCAGCAGACACTGAGTTGTGGGGATGATGAGTCTGGACCAGTTCATCTGTTCCTGTTGGAACTAGAACAGCCCAGACCCAGGAGTCAGTGCCTGGGGTGAGAGTACAGGTCATTACTGTGCACTCTCCAGAGTTTTATGTGACTCTCAGCAGCTCCCTAGGGAGGCTTTCTATTGAACAGCAAGGTTTCCCTCACAGCAAGGATTTTTTCCCCTGCTTTTCTCTCCTGTTCTTCCCTTGGTGTAATGTAGAACCACCCGTGCTGGCTGTTCTCCCACACCTCTGCCAGCCTCGTGCTGCACTTGCCATGGAGGTGGTGATTAAATCCCTGCCTCATTGTTTTAAAAGACTTGGAGAACACTGGGAGCAGGTGGAGAAGAGGATCCTCACATTTGTATCATGTGGGCAACTCAGTGTGTTTTTTCTTGTGTCCTATTTTGGAAATAGCTGAACTATTTTAGCTGAAATCGTCTCCAAGCCCGAAATAAGTGCATTTAAGGAAAAAAAAAAAAAAAAAAAAAAAAAAACCACCAAAAAAAAAACCCAACCCAAACCAACCAACAAGCCTCAAGGCATTCCACTCGTGTGGAAAATTTCAGCTGAAAAAGTTAAAAGTTTGACATATTTTTAGGCAAGGGAAAATGGGGTCTTACAATGTTACACAACCCTAATAATAGCCAGGGCTCCTGCCTCTGACTGAAATACAGGTGAGGCTCTGTGAGAGCTGGTTTGAAACCTGCAACCTGCTCTGGAATAGGAAATAAGCTGCATTGCTTTGTTCAGCACAAATGTCATGCTAGTTATGCATGTTTAACCTTTAATATACTTTAAATCTAAATTTAACCATGTGGAAAGAATCTCGGATGTCAAAAAAAAAAAATCTGCTGGCGAGGGAAAAAATTTTGTATTCTCAGCCAGCACTAAATTACCCAGATGCAATTGCTAATGAGCTGAATCTCTTCTCTCCAAAAGGAGTTTGCCCTTACAAAAATAGAAGAGAGCGACATAAAAGATGACAGTGGGAAGGAGCCAGTGACAGAGGATGACGCTGATCCTGAAGACCTGGAAGTGTTTTACCCCACGGATCAGTGGCAAACCCTGCGTCCAGGTAACTGGTGCTGGCTAATTATAGCATCCCTGTGGAACCCCACCTGCCAGTGCTGACAGGAGCCCTGCAGACACTCAGTACCTGTTTGTTCCCATGACAATGTGCGCTTTTGCTGGTGTTCACATCAAGAGAAGGACTCGGTGACCCAGTGCAGGGACTGGAGGCCGTGGGCAAAGTGTCCAACAAGGGGAGTGGTTGCTCCAGGGCTTTCAGGTCACTGCAGCGGGAGGAGTGGGCTGCCAGCCTCCTTGTGGGTGGGGGGCTCTCTGTCACTGGCTCCACAGCCCTTTCTCTCTTCATTTGTCCAGGGCCAGGTTTTATAACATTTGTGGGCACATGGATTCCCAGGTCTGCTGTGCTCTGGTGTGGAGCTGCTCAGTGGCAAGCTGATTAGGAGCTGTCACTGGAGCACTGCACAGCTTTTTAACAATGGGTTTTCTGTTCCTTGGCTGCTTGAAAGCTGGCTTTCATTCCCATCCATGCAAACCACAAAAAAAATCTCTTCCTTTTCTTGGGGTTGGTGTCTTTCATTAGATGCGCCTGGGACTTGATGGTGAGAGGAGCCCAGCAGAGCAGCTTGGCCTCTGTGTGCTGGCAAGGCTTTGGAGGGGCCAAACCCATTCAAACACACACGGATGCTTGTGTGCATACATATTTCAACAATTAGCCTGTCTCTGGGGTCCTGAAGAAGCTGTTTAATCCACTTGTGCTTTGGTGTCCTCATGTATATGCAGGTGTAATACCTTCCCACCTCACAAGGGTGAACTAAGTAGTAATTAATTTTTATAAAGTGCTCTGAATTTAAGAGCTCTATCCTGTGTTCGGTATTATCATTGAATGAATAAGTATGGGTTCCATTTGTCTTGAAATTTCTGCCAGATATAGCAGAATGACTTTTCCAAATGTAAATCTTTGTATAACATACATGGCTACAAAAGCCCCTGCATTCCACAAAGTCACAGTGTATACTTATATTCCATTTCTGTACTATTATGTATGGAAGGCGTGTGGTGTCCCTGCTCATTATTCAGCCTGGCAGATCCCCACCAGTTTTGTTGGAGCAGAACATGTACATACTTGCAATCATTAGAAACCTCATTGCAGGGTTTTTTCACAAGCACCTTCTCCACCGCTCTGGTGCCTTATTCTGCTTCATTTTTGTAGTTATTCCATGTTAGGCACATGCAGTGAAGGGCTTGTGGAAGTGGGGAGCTTGTCAGTATTCACAGAGGAGAGTAATTTTGGTTACTCCTGTAAAGACTTAAATGGTGTCCTGCTCATGCTCTGACTGCTACAGATCTCAGCACTGGGGACGTGGAACAAAGAGAAGCCTGCCTTGGTCTCCCGCTGCCAGCCTGGGTTTCTGTCTCCTGGGGGTTCCTCTGGAGGAAAATCTCTGTGAGGACTGGCACTCACACCTGCAGCGCGTGTTAGCCAAGGCTGGGGACCCTTCTGCCAGCATGAGCCCATCCCTGTAGCCCGTGGCCCCGAGGCTTTCCCAGTGTGAGCACAGCTCTGTGCTGGGCAGGGAGCTGAGCCAGGCACGACGGAAGCTGCTGCTGTGGCTGCACAAGGAGGCACCTTTTGGTCCTGCAGCAGAGCCACACACCTTGGCGGTGTGTCTCATCCACTGGTTCTGCACTTTGCCATGTTTTCCATGTGGCTGCACTCAGTGGCAGCCGAACAGAGCCTGGCTGGGCTGGGCTCAGGAGTTTGCCTTCTGCTGCCCGTCTCTCCAGAGCACCCCCACTCCCTCTCCCGTTGGATCCCTGCAGCAAACTGGGCCAGTCTCTCTGGGGGAAGCGAATGTTTTAATTTGAAATCTGGATCTACAGTTCTGAACACTGGGAGGGAGCTTGGAGCTGCGTTTCCCCCATCTCACTCCTATTTCCACTTGTTCTGGTTCTGAGCTCACGCAGTATTTTTGTGCTTCTCTACAATGGTGCAGCATCTCATCTTTTATAGATGTATTCCCAGTTTTCCTCTGAGTTTCTATTTCCCTGTTGCTAATTGCATCAATCCACATTTCCACTGAGACTGCAGCAGTGTCATCAACCTATAACCTGTCAAATCCCCCCCCAAATTCGATTGTTATTGTATCTGTAACGCTCTGGGCACTTGTTCCTCGCTGTCTGCAGTGTGAGCAGGATTTTGATCAAGTGCTTTCTTGCACTTTGAGCGCACCTCAAGCCGCTGGAGGTAGCTGGATGCAAACACAGAGAGACAGTTGCCCTAAGAGCTGTGCCGCCTGTAATCTGGAAGCAAGACCAGTTGTCTCTTCTGCCAGGCAGCCGGAGCTGATGGCTCTGGAAAGGTTGGTGAAACTTCCCAAAGCCCTTTAACACTTCGTTAGGCATTGCTTCTTTCTCACTTGGCACTAAATAATGCACCAGGTGCAGGGCTCAGACAGAAGGGAGATGTGTGCCTCCAAAGGCTTCCAGCGCCTCTGCTATTGGACCTTTTGGCATCATCTGTGGGGCTTTTCCTTCTGTCCTGGTGGAGTCCACAGGAACGTGCAGGTTTTTTGGGGTTTAGTGAGTGGGTTGCAGTGTCCTCTCAATGAAGGTTCACACCCCCTGAGGAGCTCAGGCTCCTCATAGACAGGTAACTGTTCCACCGTAGACACAGGGTTTGTTTGAAGTTGTGCTTCCTCTGCTGTGTCTTTTTTCCTTTCAGAATATACTTTCTTTGGGTGATAGTACCCTTGGGAGCTGGAGCCTCTTTTTGCTTTTGTTATTTGGGCACCAAATTTCCCAATATTTTGTTTAGCATTCCTGATGATGTTTGGAAGTTGGATTGCTCTGACCATCTAGTTGTATCACTGAGTGGCAGACTTTCCTCCCAGCATTAGGGTGGGAAATTTTCCACCCAGCAGTGACTCCTCTGGAAAGACTTTCCTGTGAAGATTCAGAAAAAGGATATAAGAGGGCAGGGGTTTAATTGGGAAAGGAAAAGAGGGCTAATCTGCAGTGATGAGTGGAGAGCTGGGGCTGCACGGGGCCTCTGCTCTGCCCATCCCCGTGGCAGCAGCGCTTTGCTGCTCCCTGATATGGCAGAAACCCTCTGGCAGGTTTTCCAGCTGACAGTTGGGAGTTAATGAGTCCAGTTTCCAATCCAGATGGACAAGTGAGAATCTCCTCTGCCCAAAATATCAAAATATTTACAGATTGTTCTGCAGAGAGGCAGCAGTGGGGCAGGGAGGCTGCCCCTGCTGCGGAGCAGCTCCCTGCAAACTGGAGGGACGGAGCAAAGCCTGGCACTGTGACTGGCACAGTGCAGTGTGGATCCCTCTGGGCTTTGGATGGATGTCTCAGGGCAGAGCAGGGAGCTTGGCTGGCCTGCACCTTCAGCTGTTGTTAAAGCTCTGCCTTGCAGAGCTGAACCTGCAGTGACTCCCCAGCGTTTGTGCTGCCCAGAGTAATTTTCTGAAGTGCCTGATTATATCACGGTTAAAAACCAAGGAGCCATAGCTGCTGCTGCTGATCAGGCTGCCAGAGTGAAGCTGATGTGAACATGCTGTTGGTGCTGCTTCTGCAAAGATGAAACCATCTTATGTTCAGCAGGGAGCCAGTGATACATTGCTTGGCATTTAAATATCCATGGCTTCAGCTCCCAAGGATCCTCAGGCTATCTTTGCTGCTCCTACTTGTCACGGATCTTCTCCCATCTCATTTGCTGCTTAAACAAGGTTTTACACCTGTGCAAACACAGTTCTCAAGGCAGCCACGTTTGGGAGGTGTTTTCAGAGGCTGCTTGGAAGGACTTGCTATGGAAAGAACAGGACTGAGGATGGGGAATAACTCGGTCCAGTTTCATTGCCAGTCTGTCTTCAGGAGATTTCGGTGGCCAAATGAGCCAGCACTGCTTTGAGCTGAGAAGATGTTCTTAAAGCTGGGGAAGGAAAGAGGCAGGAGGATGCCTTTGGCTCAGGAGTCCTGTGCCAGGTCTGTCCCACAGCCCGTGGTGGTGACGTGGTGGCTGCTGAGGTCTCCTTACACCTTGTCTGTGGGTACCTTGCTCCTGCTGCTCACTGGGATGTCCTGATGTCCCGAGCTGCAGCAGCTCTTGCTAATTGCTTTGCTGAATTAATTGCTGTCCAAACCATTGGCTTCTCACTGACCTGGACCTAACTCAGACAGTGGTGGGCAGGTCTCTGAAATATTTATGGCGGCATGGTCAAGAGCGGGCTGTGAAATACAGAGTGAAACCATCAGGGTATGCTCATTTTTGCAAAGTTTGACGTGTCTAATCCAGGAAATAGGAGCCTCATCAGATCAGCACAAATTTGCATATAGAGGAAAGGCAAATGGAATTTTAAAAACCTCGTCTATACTAGATGAAATGCTTCTTCCTGGGTTTCTTTATGAAATTACTTGTTAGTGATGTGCAGAGGGGAGAAATCTCGACTGTGGAGTTGTTATAATCTTGTCTGACCAGCGACAGGAGAGCTGGAGGATGATTCCAGCAGGTAGGAAAGGCCAGGCTGACTTGAGAGAAAATGTTCAGTGCTTGGAAGCTGAGTTATGGTCCTTGGTAGCTCTCCCTCTGCTTGTTTTCAATCTGACCTCTTGCATAGGAGGCTTTTCATCTCCTAAATGTATCTTATGCCTGTCCTTTTTATTGCCAGCTGCCTTCATGGGCTCCCCTCTCAGCTTCCTACCCTTGTGGGCTTTCCTTTCCCTCTCACCTTCACATCATAGGATGCTCAGTGTCCCCCACACTGGCTAATCCCAAGTCCTTGGCAGAAGTGCCAGGGCGGAAGCTTCAGATGCTGCTCCAGCCTTGGGTGTGGGGCAGTTCCAGGCAGATGTGGCACACCAAGCACATCCTCCATGCCCTGGTCCTGGTCTGGGTAAGAGGGATAGTGGTGTTTCCCTGCCTGCTGGTGGTGAAAGGACAGGACTGGGGCTCAGGAGATGCTGGGACAGTGAGCAGACAGGTGGTTGCCAGCCCCCTGCTCCAGCAGGGAATGTTTGAAGGATGCCAGCTCTGGACAGGGAGACAGAGCACAAGTGTCCCCCCCTGCAGCTTGGTTTCAGCATTTCTGTAATTAATTGTGAGCCAGTTTTTGCCCCCCAAATGCAAGCAAAACTTCTCTCCTGTCATTTTCAGAAGTGGCAGTGTCCTGGCAGCACTGGTGTGGTGAGACAAAGCCCTACATGTTCTGCTTGGATTGCTTAGGTTTGGGAGCAAAGTGGGCTTGGGGTGGGTTTTTGGTGTGTCAGGTCAGACCTGTCCCTTACTGGTTGTGATGTTACTGGTTTCATTAAACAAGCTGGTTACAAAAGTCTTCTGCAGTGATGCTTCTTCTGCCAAAAACTAACTGTGCTTCTGAGCAGCCAGAATAAAAGTTTGCAGCTTCTCTAAAATGCAGCCATGGGCTAGACTGTGGGGCGCTGCCAAAACAAGGGTGCAGTGCTGTGTTTTCATGAGCCAAGCCATGACTCCTGCTAGAGGTTTGTGGAATTCTGAGCCCTGCAGGCTATTCCAGGTGATCTGGAGTGGTCATAAACCAGGGGATGAGGTGCTGAGAGTCAAGCAGTGGTTTTAGTGCAACAGGAGGAGGTTAAGCTGCAGCTTTCAGAATAATTTCAAACTTTGATTTAATGATGCTCAGGCTGCTGGTGGTGTAATAGCAGTAGACATCAGCAGTGGGAATCATTCCTGTGGTTAAATTTACATTGTTTGGTGGGGGAAAAATGCTTTGAAAGAAGAGAGACTGTTTCCCAGAGAAGACATCTCTCATTCCTTTCTTTTATCTCCTCCCTGCCAAGCTGGGGATGCTGTGAGTGTGTGAGCTGCTGAGAGGTGCTTAAATGTGTGCTGGGTGATGAGGAATATCTTGCTCTGGTTTTTATGTGCAAGCAGGCTGTATTTTCTGCAATAACTCTAATAACCTTCGCGTGGCTGTTTAGAAGGATGAACCTCATTAAAGAAGAGGTATTTAATAACAGGCCTATTTTTATCTCTGTCTTTATCTAACAGTCTGCACATTTATTTCAAGCTTATAACAGCGCTTTGGAAGAAAAATGTTTTCCCTCCTCTAAAATGTTTTGGCAGTGGCTCCAGCCTTGGTTATCGTGAATTTCCAGTTTGGCTATCATCCCTCCTCCTTCCAAAGCCAGCAAGCCACACCAGGCCCACGGCTCCAACATTTTCTTTGGGTATTATGGGAATGTGGTTTCAAAATGTGGGACTTGGGTCACAGGGTCGCTGAAACAGTTCTGAAGGTTTGATCAAACATAATCACAGCAACTCCCTCAGGCTTCAAATGTGTGATCATGTGTGGGACAAGCATTGCAGGCATTGCAGTGCTTGCTGCAGGATGTGATTGACCACATGCTCTGGGAGAGGCTGGCAGCTCTGGGAGTCAGGCATTCCTGCAGGGATTTATTTATTTTTTCCTAAATTTGTCAACTTTATTCTGTAATTTCATAAATTAAAACCTGACCTGTAGATATCTTGCAGACATTGTGTTTTCAGCCCACTCTCCTGTATTTGCTGTCATTTGCTGGTGGTGATGGAGGCAGCCCCAGCCCTGAGGGGATGCATCATCTTTCCAGCTCCTTCCACATCCGTCCCGTTGGCATTGCTGGCTCTGTATTCAAACCCTGCCCTGACTGAAGGTTTGCTGGAGCAGAAGTGCCTGAGCCTGTGGCCAGGATGACCATTCCTGAGCCCTTTTCCCAGCATACAGGTGGCCATATGCTCCAGGAGCTGCTGGATTTGGGCCCTGGGGTGTGTGTGTGGCAGTTGTTACAAAAGAACTTGGCTCTAGGGGCTAATCCCTGTTTTTTCCTGGCCGTTCATGTACATCCCTAAACCACAGTTTTGCAGCATTAACTTTTTCCATAATTAAGGAGTATTTTCCGTGGTCTTGCTCAGGTCCTTTCTCCCTGCAGTTTCCCCCATGGGCTAAGGCCTGACTTACTCAAACTTCCACAGAACCGATTCTGGGTGGGCAAGGATGAGGTCAGAGGATTTTCAGGCTGTCATCACAGTCAGTAGGCTATTGTGAGGAATATTTCACTTGCCCCTTCACAGTTCTTGCCTACGAATTGTGCTCTTGCTCAGATGGAGCTCCAGCTTTTCCCCCCCCCCGCCCCTTTTTCTTTCCTAAGTTGTTCAGTTTTCCATACATTTATTTATAGGGTCACACAAGCAACATGTCTGCTTTTTCCACAGATCCTTCTGTAGCCATGTGCTGTGCCTGCTCCATTCTGGTGTAAAAGCTCCTCTGAGGAAAACTCAGAATATCCATCCAGCTGTCTTGACTGAGCAAGGCATTTTCTCTGAACCCTGCCCTCTGTTCATTTCAGAATCTACAGGGGATTTGGGACATAAATTAAAAAGCTATTTGATGTTCCTTGAGGTCTAGAAGCTGGTTTTGCATTTGTTCTTACCCAACGCACACTGAGACAAATGGCTCTGCTTTAGTGAAGCTGTTTCCTTTAGCATCCTGAGGAAGCTTCTGAGTTAAAAAATAAATTTGGCTCTGTTTTTCCAGCCCTGCTTTACCAGCAAAAGTTAGGGAAAGAAATGTAATCTCCTTGGGTCTGTCCTGATGTTTTGTAGAACTGATTCCCATTTATTAGAAGAACTCTTCCACACTAGATTCATGTTTAATTTTTTATTATGTGTTTACATTTTGGAAGGAGTAAGGGTGGTGGTGAAATTCTAATGACGGACAACATTTCTGATTCAAAAGATCTTTCTTCAGTGCAGAGATTCCTTTTTGTCTCTCCTGATTTTTCTGCCTGCTCCTTAAGACTGCAAGAAGTTTTGCTTGGGTCATTCACTTGCAACAGGATGTTATCTGAATACAGAATTAATGTATGCAGGCTGTCACTTGGAATTGCTGCTGTTCTGCTGCTGGAGAGCTCCCAGGGTTGCAGAGTCCTTGCAAGTGGCAATAACAGGAATGTGCCTGTGATCCTGCAAAGCCAGAGGAGGAACATGGAGCTGCAAGTCTCTCCCATCACTGCGGGGTGTGAATAAATAGATCTAATCAACAATTTACATGTTAGCCCCAGACCAGGTTTTATTTTTAGGATGTGTCATTCAGCCCAAGTGAAATCTCTACATCTCAGGCTGGTGGTGTTTCTAAAAGTACCTCTAAGTGATCACTGAGGCCGGATTTTAAGCTGCATTTCCATTTTGATAGAATTTGCTGCTTTTCTTATCTGAAACTAGCCCACCTGATCTTCATTAATTACACTATCATTTCACCTGCTAACCAGGGTGCTACTAATTACAGTTATCTCCCTGTTTTTCACCAGATAATATACAAAAAACCATTATCCCTGGCTGTATCTGGATTAACTGGAGCTGTAAGGAGGTGGCACATGGTGATGGGTTTTACAGGTGGAGTGAAGGTATTTATAGACTGTCTGAGGGAAAGCTGGAGGAGTGGCTGCTGTCTTGTTGGCTGTGCTGCCGTTCCAAGACACCTCCACGGCAAAACATACAGAAAACACTGTTTAAACATAGACAAATCTGGTTACTGCAGGGTGACTGGGGCAGGCCATCTCACAAGAGAGGTGGTGGCGTCCTGGGACATCCCAGACCCTCCTGAACACAGGTCTAGGGCTGGAGGTGACACTGCTTGAGTAGGGGTTGATCCCAGAGGTGTTTCCAGCCTCAGCTCTCAGGGACTGCCTGGGAGTGCCTTTTTTAAGACAGGAAATCTCATGGTGGCTTCACAGAGAGCTGCAAGCCCTGGTGGTGATGCTGACTGCTCCCTCACTAATATCAGCTGCAGTCTGAGTGGGGCAAGCACAGAAAGGTCTTCTTTGAAAAGAGGCAGCAGAAAATGTCTGAGCTGCTAGGGAGTTGTGAGTCCAGAGGGCCAGAGCCCGGAGCCGGAGGCTGCAGGGAAGGCACCCCATGAGGGCAGAGCTTTTGCTGGAAGAGAAGTCAAGAGGCTTTTCACTTGACTCCTGTTTCATCATCTTTCCACACACTGATCTCTTCAGATGATCTCTAAACCTTTGGATTACTTTCTGAAGGGGAAAGGACTTGTCCTGGAGGAGGAGCAGAGCAAGGCTGCTGAGGAGAGCTTGTAGCTGTCAGCTGGCAAGAGAGGAGGGAGGTGGAGGCCCCTCCAGGCCAGGCTGGGGTCAGAGGTGTGAACACTGAGTGAGGAGATGTACACACTCTCCTCCATCCACTGTGCGTGTTCTTGGGTCAAACACACCTGCACTGCCTGTTTGTACTGTTTGTTATACTTGAGAAACCGATAGATGTGAGTTCGGGGTTTTTTGTTGCCTTTTTTTATTCTGAAGAGGACTAAAGATGGTTCACATGATTTCTTTTGTGTCTTCTGCAGTGCAGATGATGCAGGCAGGGATGGAACAATGGCACCTTTATACTTGTCAAGTCTCCATCCACTCCCAAGGCACTGCCTGAAGCTCAAACGTGATTTTCTTGCAGGCTTAGAACACTACACCAGCAGGGAGAACAAGAAGCTCAGTGGAGACCATGCTCCAGAAAAACTGTATCCATGGTCCAAAAGCTAAATATGGAACCATGGAAGTGCACACTGCAGTGGTAGCAGAGCTGGGAATGCTGAGTGGGGAGGTTTCCTGCAGTTCTGGCAGGAGGAGCCAGGGGTCCTCTGGTCCTCCATGGGGATCTCTGGTTCTCCGTGGTCCTCCACAGGGATGTGCTGATGCCTTGCCCAGAGCTTGCTGCGACAGCAGGCAGTAGTTTCTGGTGGGGCTGCTCTGCTGGCAGGGCTGTGGTGTTCCCAGGAGGGCAGGGCAGGGATGCTTCTGTCCCAGCAGGTCTCTGGGCATGCAGGTACCATCCTACAGCAGCTGCTCCTCATCTGCATCACTTCCAGGGACAAAAATCCTGTCCTGCTGCGTGGCAGGGAGCCTGTGGAGCCAGCATGGAGGGGACAGGCCGGGCAGCACCTGGGAAGCACTGGTTTATTCATTTATGCCTGTTCCTGCCATGGGAGCTGTGTGCTGGATGGAGATGTGTGTGTTTGGGCGAGGGTTGGCCCGGCCATTAGCTTGTCAGGGTTTGCAACACTGGCAGCTGGGGAGAAAACTGTTATTAAGTGTAACGTGACACCTCGGAGATGGAAGCATGGGGAGACAATAAACACAGCTTTCCATAATGCCATTTTATGGTGTCACTCTTCAGAATTTATTAAAACTTAGTTGCAGCCATGCCTGCAGTCTCCTGTGCTGGAATCAGTAAATTGTGTTCATTATCTCCAGCACTTGCTCTGACCTGCTGTGTTTTACAAGGGAGGAGACACTGGAGGCGTGGGGACACCCCAGCTGCTTTCTGCAGCCCTTCCCTTGGTGCAAATCCAGCTTTTCTGGAATTTGCTGAGATACCCCAGGCAGTGCTGGGCTGTGTGGATGGACCCCAGGTGTGACGTGGTGGTTGCTAAGAACACTGAGGGACTGAGGACCCCCAAAATCTCCACAGTTCCACGGGGAACAGGGGAGCTGGGGGAGGGGGGATGCCGTGGGCACCTTGGAGCACACTGGTGCATTTGTCACTCCGGTGTGGGACGACTCCATTAGTCTTGGATGAGCTCAGGATGCTGGAGGTGGAAAAGGGTTCACAGGAGCTCCCTGAACCACAGACAGGGAGATGCTACCCCCCTGTTTGGTGTCCCGTTGCACCAGCGTTTTCAGATGAAAAGACGAATGAAATTATGCTCCTTTCTCCCTTTTTTTTTTT
>WBMY01008195.1:623816-638573 GCA_013397315.1 Donacobius atricapilla
TTTTTTTGGTCAGGACGAATCCCAGCAGCAGCATGTTTGTATAGCTTCATCCTTATCCTCAGCATTTAGGCCCAGGATGGAGGAAAACAAATTCAAGCCCAACCTCCAGATAATTTATTGTGTTCCTTGTGCTTAAGGGCAAAATTTAAGTTGCCAAAAGCAGATGTTTGCATGCTCTTTTTTTAGCTCTCAGAGTACTTTCTGTGTGCTTGATTGATGGACGTCCCTGTTACATTAATAGCTGGGCTTTGCAGAAAGCTGTTATTACCAGGAGAATCTGGTGTGGGTTTCAGTTTTTTTTTCTTGCATTGAAAATCCATTATTAATGTCTCTTTGAGGTGAAAAAAAAAAAACGGTTTCAATTCAGGCATTTTGCTTTGCTTTCTCAGGCTTCTTCTCAACTGTCTTCACTGAGGTGCTTTTAAAATCAATATTACAAGTGTTCTTTATATTTTACTGGGTGGTTGAGGGTTTCTGTGTCTTGCTATTGATTTCTGACAGTACTGCAGGACATTTAGGTGCACTCTGTGATGAAGACACATAAGTTCATATGTATCTTCCTGATTATCACTGAATTGCTTTCTGCATGTTCCCTGTTGCTAAGCTGAGCCTGGAAGGCAGCAGAAGAGATCTGAGTGCACTTCTGAGACACCAAACTTGTGACCATTCATTTAATTTGGGTTTGGTTTTCAACAGGACTCATGTGAGGCTTGTGGGGTCTCCTCTTTTGTGTTATCTTTGCAGAGTTCTGCCCTGGTTTCTCAGGCAGCTTCATGTTCTGCATTGTGGGTGCATAACATGTTGTTGTCCTGGCTTTGTGACATGGTCAAAATGCACCTTCAGCTTCAAGCACTGACCTTGTCCCTTGGGGCAGCTCTGCTGGCAGGTCTCAGTATTTCAGAGGTGCAGTCACTGGATCCCAGAGCAGTTTGGTTAGAATGGGACTTTAAAGCTCATCCCATCCCACCCCTGCCATGGGCAGGGACACCTCCCACTGTCCCAGGCTGCTCCACACCTCATCCAGCCTGGCCTTGGGCACTGCCAGGGATCCAGGGGCAGCCACGGCTGCTCTGGGCACCCTGTGCCAGGGCCTGCCCACCCTCCCAGGGAACAATTCCTGCCCAGTATCCCATCCTGCCCTGCCCACTGGCAGTGGGAGCCATTCCCTGTGTCCTGGCACTCCAGGCCCTTGTAAAAGTCCAAGTCTCAATGAAGTAGAACAGAAGCACAGACTGCATTTGTAACTGCTGTAAAGTTGGATTTACAGACAGAGGCTCTTGGAGCACATCAGCACTGATGACACCATCTGTGTGAGAGCTTGTTGGCACCAAAGGAGCCTGTGAGGAGTGACACAACTGTGGCCAGCACGGGTCTCCAAAAGGCTTCCATGGCTCCAGGTGGGCTGTACCAGGGGAAGAGCCCTGTGTGTGTGGGCACAGCCCTCCCCAGCCCTCCATGCACTGGCACAGGCTCCATGTCTGCCAGGGGCTGTGGCTGTGCCAACAGGCAATCTGGAGTGGGCCGGGTGTACACGAACATCTGCTGGCTGGATGGGGCTGTTTGCTCCCCAGGCTGATCCTGAACAGGCTCCTGGACCTCCAGACACGTGGACTACACTTGGCTACTAAGGAATTGGTTGTTGGAGTTTGTCTGTCCGTGCTGGGGACCCGGGCAAACACTGGCAGAGGAGCCGGTCCGGTGTCCCAGGGCTCAGTTTGTCCATCTGTGTTGGGGACCAGGGCAAACACTGGCAGAGGAGCCGGTCCGGTGTCCCGGGGAGCGCAGGGCTCGGTGGTGGCAGCGCTGGCAGGGGACGCGGCAGCCCGGCCCTGCCTGGCCCAGCCGAGCCGCTGTTTGCCGAGCCGAGCCGAGCCGGGCCGGGGAAGGGACAGGGCTGCAGTGCATAACAATGGGCACGCTCTGACCTTGCCGCTGGAACTCACTTAGCAATTCTGTTGATGTTCTGGAAACGAAAATATAATTCAGGCCACCTTCTCCTCCAAGCTGACCCTGAGAATCTGGGAGAAGAGCTAATGAATAATTAGCGGCCTTTATTTTTTTTCCCCTCTTTGCTGGAGTTACTGCTCAGTGTTGAACTATGCTCTCAAGTGTCATTAGTTCCCTTGAACTTATTGGTCCGAGTGTACTTAGCATTAATATAATTGTGTAAATTGCAGTCTCATTAATCACCGGGGGCTGCGGCACATCCCTGCTGTGCTGTTTTGGGGGTGGTTTGGCTGGTGGGACCCCCCTGGCCAGGAGTAGAGGCTGTGGCCGGAGCACTCTCCCTCTGCTCCTGGGCTTGGTTTAGCTGTGCTTTGTGTGTGTCTCACCCTGCAGGATCTGGAGCGTTTGCCAGCACTGCCATGATTGCAGGGAGCAGCCTTGCTGCTGCAGAGGAGAAAAGGGAAAGGTGCATTTGTCCCAAGGGAGTTTGGATGGACCACATCCCTGCTGCTGTCCCTCTGATTTGGGTCTATGGGGTCCCAAAAAGCAGAGCCCAGACTCGTGTCTTTGCAGTGAGCACCCAGAGCCTGAGCTCTTGTGCAGGGTCTGCTGCAGGGCTGTTTGATGATGCTGTGTCTCTATGGCAGAGCTCTCAGCCTTCCTGGCAATGTAAATTCTCCTGGCTGCCTGCTAAAATTACACTGAGTTATTGATTTATCTTTGAGAGGATTTCCTTCCCTTGGGACATTTCTGGCTGTAGTAGTGATTTAGTTCTTCTGCAAGTGCAGAATCTGTAGCCACCCTCCTGCCCTCAAGTCTGCAGCTCAGGGTTGCGCTCCCTCAGGCTTCCTCTGCAAGCTGATTTCTGTTCCACAGCTGGGACAAGGTTACATGGCTGTTATTTCACTGTAACAACTGCAAATAAAAGGGCATTTTCAACTTTCCACTGCAGAAGCTGCAAGTCTGGGACAAGCCTTTGTGCTGTGGCAGCAGCATTATCTTGGGCACGTCTCAAACCCAGCTCCAAGGCTGGTATGTGGGATGTGTGGAGCCTTGCCAGCGTTAATACACTTGGGCTCCTGGGAATGTTTTAGTTCCTCAAAGTGGGGTATGATGGAGCAGGATCACGTTAACACTTCTTCCCTAAAGCTGCAGGGTGC
This sequence comes from Donacobius atricapilla, assembly GCA_013397315.1. NCBI lineage: Eukaryota > Metazoa > Chordata > Aves > Passeriformes > Mimidae > Donacobius > Donacobius atricapilla. The sequence continues at coordinate 626,924 of WBMY01008195.1, forward strand.
AGCCTCTCTTGTCTTTGCTTTCTTTTGACTCACCATGGAGCGTCTCTACAAACCATGCAGGGTTACAGGCCATGCAAGTTCTGCTGGTGATCCTGAGAAAGCAAACCCAGTTCTCTTCTATTATTACCAGTTTTCTCCCCTTGGCCCTGAAATCACACCCCACTAGTTGTAGCTCAGCTGGTGAGCACCAGCAGTAGAAGGACCTGACCCTTCAGGACATGGCCAAATGTTTCAGCTACTCCATGGCTGGAAATGCCCAGCTCTGTGTCCTTGGGTGCCTATTTGAAGCACGTCCCGGTGGGTTTCTGTATTTAACCCCACAGTGGATTTGGCTCCGATCTCAGTTGCACACTGATAAAATGTGAGGCTGCTCATGCATGTGGTGTTATAAAACAGCATCCACCAATTAGGCCCAGGGAGAACATCAATTTATTTTCCTGTGAACCAAGTGTGGCACAGCTCCTTCCTTTCCCAGTGATCTATCTGTGAGATAAAACACGTCTTTAGTGTCTATCTTAAATACTGCAGTGTTGACAAGTTCTCTTGACAGAAATTAGGCTAATGTCCCTTACGACTGCGTTAGCTGTAGAAACAAGGCTTTAAATTGAAGCTTCGCAAAGCACTATTCCAACGCGCTCTCCAAGGCATCTTCCTATTCCAGCTTTTATTATCCAAATTTGTTCTCACTCTGCCTTGGCAGCGGGGCTGGCAGACGGCTCTTTCCCATCCATCCTACTTGTCTCACAGCCGGGCGGGTCGGATCAGGCACCTTGCAGTGCTGGACTGGGCAGTGTTGGCCAAACGTCCGCGGGCCCGGGTGCCGCTGGCCCTGGGGGCTGCTCCGGGCTCGGGGAGACGCCGGTGCCGGGACACGGCTGCGGCCGTGGGTGAGAGGTGCCAGCTGACACACATCTACAGAGATGGGACCCAAGGCAGTCAACTGCATGCCCTGTCAGCAGCACAGCGTGTCCTGAAACGCTCCCACTGGGAGCTGGGAGAAGGGAGTTTGTGTTGTACATGTCTTATCTTTGCAATTTCAGCACTGAGTTACAGACTCAGAAGCTGAGGACAGGAGCAGAGAATGCTGCGGCCTGGTCATGAACACCCCTTCTTTAGCTTCCCAGCCTTCCCCTGGAAAATAGTTTCCTTTTTTGCTCTTTTACCCTCCTCAAGTTGCGCACTTTTAGCCTTCAACTCCTTGTTTCCAACCACAGATTAACCATGGCCATCTTAAACCTCCTGATTCTCACCCTGGTGTTGGTCCTGATGGATTATCCCTCCCTATTGTGTCCTTTCTGGGCTTCCACATTGCCAGGTGCTTCGGTGGCCATCTCATGAGTCCTCTGAGAGTGACAGATGTGGGAGATACAATGGTTGATGATGTTCTGGAGGTGCTAATCTCCATTATGGTAAAGAAGCCAGTGGTGCCGCTCTCAAAAAAGCATTAGATGCCTGAAATTCCACAAAATTAATATCTTCCTCAGCTCCTTTTGTCAGGCTTTCAATTCTCCTGGTCACCTGCCTTGTCCTTCTCTGCCTACATCCTGCATTGATCTTCTCTGAATGTAGCCAAGCCTTCAGCATCCCAGATGGGCTTTCTGGAGTAACAAATAGACCTGAGGGATGACAATTATTGAATGGATTGTAGTGTTGGCTTGGGGATAAAAAATGTAGTCTGTTGGAGAGGGATTAAAACTGGCTTTTGTAAATAAGCTTCTCATGGATGTTGACTTGGGGACATGGTGAGACAAAGGTGGCTGCAGTGTCTCTGCAGCCTGGTGTGTTTGAGAGATGAAATAGCAGTGTGGTGGGATACCTTTGGTCCCTCTCTTTCTTATGCACAGACCTTTATGGGATTAAACTCTCTAAACTGCTGCAGTTCACAGACTTCAAGCCCAGTATCAGAAGAAAAAATAAATCAAGTGCCTCATATTGAATCCTGAGCACATGGCTCCTGCTGCACCCAGGGCTGTGGTAACTCACTGCAATGCCTGGCTTAAAGTGGGGACAAGGGTTTGCTGAGAAAGTGAAAAACATATTGTGCCCACTCTACAAAAGGACAACCCTTCTCCTTCCTGCCCTGTGGTTCTTTTTTTCCTGGTATGTTTGCTGCTGTTGCACTTCAAGGCAGAGCAGCCCTCCCAGGAGGAAGGAGGGACAGCAGAGCACTGGTTGGAGGAGCTCTTCGCCACAGGAAGTATTTCCCTCTTGGAGCAGATACCTCAGCAGATGCTGCAGCAGTGCCTCCATCAGAGGCACTGTATTTCCCTCTCAAGCCCTCCTGTCACCCCTTCCTTCCCTGAGATCCCTCCTCCTCAGGCACCTCGCTGGCCTCCACCTTCTCTTTCATCACTTCAAGACTTCCCGGGGGACCAGGCACCGTATGGGAGGGCCACGCTGTGCCCTGTGTGTGACAGCCACCCCTCCTGTCCTCCTGGTTCCCCTGCCCACGAGAGGGGTGAGGTTTGGTGTGTGTTCAGCAGGCAGCAGGCTCGGCTCTGGGCACAAGGCTTGGCCACATGTGCCATCATCATCATCGCCTTGGCTGCCAGCGAGGGTGGGTGGCAGTCACAGGGACCCTCTCTGGCACTGCCAGCCAGGACCCTGCCTGTCCCCATGGCCCTGCCTGGCCCCAGGGGCTCGCCTGCCCCTCCCTCCCTCTTTACTGCAGGAGCTGGAGGAGAAACCAAGCGGATTTGGCAGGTGGTGTGAGGAGCGAGCCTAGCCCTCACGGGGTGTCTCTGGTTTGAATAGCAGCCTTCAGAGCACTCAGCACTGGCTGATAAATTGGGAGAACATAAATTCCAGTGCCACAGGGGAGCCCTGGCTCAGGGAAAAGGGGCAGTTGTGAGCACCGTCCAGCTCAGTGTCCAAATGGAACGGTGCTTTCACATCTCTAATTAAGGGTTACTTAGTGGAGAGCCCCTTCCTTGTGAGGCTTTGTTCTCTGCTAGCTTTGGACTGAATCACAGGAGGAGGGATTGGATTCTGGCATCATTTTAAAAACGTTTTCATTCTATTTGCTGAGGGGAACAAATTACAGAGAAGACCTCTCAGCACTGGGACAAAAGAGTGCCTCTAAAACCCTTTTCAGCCAAACGAGTGTTTGAGCTTAAGACCTGATGGATGGTGCTTAAAGATGTGGTTACTGCAGCAAGGCTGGCATTAAAAATCACAGGGTGCAAGAAAGTTCTCCTGAGGGTTACTGTGGGGGTGTGTCTCCCTGTCATCCTGGTTGTGAGGAGCCCTTAACACCCCAAGTCCACCCAGTGGGCTCTGTGGCATCAGCCACAGGAGAGCAGTAGCACAGCAAGCACCAGTGGGTCACTTCTCTCTTGCTAAATGACAAACTGGAATGGGATCAGCCCTTTCGGGGTAGCATCACTGCCCATGGCAGGAGGGCTGGAACTGGATGATTTTTAAGGTCCCTTCCAACCCAAACCATTCCATAATTCTTTCCCTGCCCACTCTTCAAGTGGGGTAAAGTCCTGCAGAAAGCAGTGCTGCTGCTTTGGGACCTTTGAGGAGCCTGGGCAGGAACACACTTGGTGTTGGGATGTATCCCACAGTGTGGCTTCGGGGCTTTCCTAGGAATGGCTTTGCTGCCAGTAGCAGTACTGGGTGTTGAACAGGGGACAGATTCACCCTTGGCAAGCTTGAAAGCATTTCAGACGGCTTCTGTCCCTGCTCCACTGCAGCACGGAACAAAATCAGTGTTGGAGAAGATGTTGTACCTAGACATCACCATTCTGACAGGTCCATTTCCAGGATATTTATTAACATAGCTTGGAATGTCACAGAAAGATTTGTCAAGTAAACTAACCAACTGAAGTGTCTTTCATGAGACTTCCTTGGTTTTGTTGAGGAGCTTTTAACTCTTCATTCAGTCTCTCAACAACTCATCTCATTCAGGCCTTTCTGGATGACCCTCTGCAATGTCTGTGGCTTGGGGATCAGGCCCTGCCTGCTCCCTAAACATCTGGGTGCCCTGGGAGGCAGAAGGAAGCAGCAGTGCAAATTGTTTGCTCATGCTGTAAGGATAAAACTCCTCTTAGGGTTTCCTCTGCAATCCTCGGAAGAGAAAGACATCCCTGTCCTTGTCAGCCCCTAGGCAATGATCAGACAGAACAGCAGCGATGACACCAGGCTGGCACCACCAGGACTGGTCACTCACAGGCAGAGGCAGCGCAGCTCCTTCAGCCCGAGCTGGGCAGTGCCTGGGAGAGGTGGCACGATGGCACTGGGCATGGTGCATCACCCCAGGGGCTCAGCCTGCACCCCATCCCTGGCAGAGCTCGTGCTTAAGGGACAGTTTATGAACATGGACAGCATACAGTGATTTTATAAAAGAGTTTTCTCAAGAATTAATTGCAGTAGGTAACAGCCCCTGCTGTTACTGGTTACCTGAAAAATCAAGAGGCAGTGACAAGGCTGGTGCTTCTCTGAGGAGATGCTGTGCTCAACAGGGAGCTGTGGCTTCCCAGCAGTACAGTGGGAGTAAGAGCTGCACAGGGAGTGGATTTGTAAAGCATTTCTTCCAGCGTTGCGGGAGTTTGTACTTGGAATGTGCACACAGATGTCTGAGCTTCCGCCCTGCCGAGGTGGGGAATGCTGGGGGTGCTGTGCAGCTGCTGGGGGAGCTCAGCACCTCAGTACCAGCTATCAGGAGGAGGTGACATAGAGCATATTAAGGACATTTTCCAGTGGCACTTCATTGGGAGGAGCAGTGAGTGCCAGACAGTGAACTAATGCAAAAGGCTGTAGCTGAGTGAAAAAGGGACAGAAAGAAATAAAATGAGATTCAGGCTCTGGGCCTCTTCTTCCCATCAGTAATCCATCTCTTCCTTATCTGTGTCTGCTACATATCTTCCTTAAGTGTGTAAAAATGTTTTGAAGTAACAAACAATCTGGAGAGTGGTAGGACTTGCCTTTGGAGGAAAGAAAGGGAAAAAAATGGAGGCAGACTTTGCTGCTTCCTTGCTCAACAGGTCTAACCAGAGTCTGGGGTCAAGGTGTGAGCTGAGCCCCAGACTGGGCCTGGCTCCTCTGTTTTCCTCCAAGCACCCTGGTGTGGGACATCCCACCCACCCAGGCACAGCTGGAGTCAGGCACAGTGTCGCCTGTGTGCCACCAGCACGTGATGCCCCAGCCCTGGCACTGGTGGCTCCTGGAGCCGGGGATGCAGCTTTGGGGAGCTCTTCTGCTCCCTGGGATTTGTCTCCTGGTAGTTTTTAATCATTATTTTATTAACGGAGAAGGTGCGTTGCCATCAGATAACTTATTGTGGATGCTCTGTCAGTGTGATTATTTCAATACTGCAGCGCTGCCTGTTTTGCTGGAACATTCACATATTGATTCCAGATTCCTTTGTTGCCTGTACTAGAAAGAAAGTCCCTTTTCCCTCACTCCCTGCATGGAGAGAAACAAAGAGTAAAGAAAGGTAGATGTTATCTGAGGCTTGCTCACATACTGAGGTAATTTTTGAGAGCTGCAGAGCCACTTACAGACTCATAACTGGGTCTTATTTTCAAATCTCTGATAGATTTTTGAATTCTCTTACAATGGCAAACAAGGATGCTCACTTGAGGACGAGCTGGAGATCTGCATCAGCGAGCTGGATCACCTTTGTTCTGCTTGCTCCAGCCTTCCCAGGGGACATTCCTCTGCCATGGAGGACAGTGGTGCTGCAGCGGGAGAGTCTTGTGTCCCTCTTGGACTCCTTTTGCTGGGCAGCGGCTGGCAGCTTTATCCAAGGAGTGGGGATGGGATGGGATGGGGACGCCACTGCCAGGAGCACAGTGAGTTAGTGTACAGCCTTGGTGGGAGGTTTGCAGGTCAGTGTATGATGTACAATTTCCCTGCCTCTAGCTGTGCAGTGAGTTGGGGCTCAGCCCTGTCCCCATGCTGGAACACAAACCCACTTGTGGCCAGTAGCATGTGGAATGATGTGCTGGAAAGGAGCTGGGCAGGATGAGACCTTTCTCCTTCAGTGAGGAAACACAGCTGGTCATTTGGTTGGTCTAGAAAAAGAGAGATGGGGTTCTTGGGATATGACTGCATCCTGCATATTCCACCCAGCAGCCCTCTGCTTTTAGTTATGGGGTGCACAATGTGCCTGATCCTCCCTCAGTTGTGAGCCTAGGAGAAACATGTCCTGTTTTCCATTTGTTTATTTATTTATTGTCTTGTTTTCAACCCCTGCAAAGCTTGATATTGGTATAGAGCCTGGGAAACGTGCACAGAGCCGAGTAACAGATAGTTGTGATTTGGTTACAAGGCAATAATTTAAGTGGACAGGTTTAGCTGATAACATAAAGCGCATGAGAGAAATCGCTTCGGTTTATAAATGTCAGCAGAGCCCCTGCGAGTGAGCTGCTGCCTGGTGCTGCTGCTCCATCCAATATATTATAAGGAGATATAAACAGATGTCTGAAAAAATCTGGCTGACCAAGATTAAAAGAATAGGGCTATAAATTAAGGTCCTCCTTGGCGTCTCTTTAAGCAACTTTATGGACAGAGCGCATCCAAATAAACGAGTGCTAATGCTCGGAGGGATCTCCAGGTGGTTTGGGCTGCAGAGGCTCCGGCACATGGCAGCACCCAGGGGTGGGGGCAGCTTGTGGGGACAGCAGTGTCACAGAGAGACCAAAGCCTGTCCTGGTGCTTCTGCAGCTGATAAAGGGATTAGGTCAGGAACAGGAATAACACCATCCCTGCAGTGTCGCCACGGGATCAGTGTCTCCTGCTTGGAAAATAAATGCTGTCGCTCTGCTTTGACATTTATTCCCAGTAAAGACCTTGTCATTTGTGCAGTGACAAGGGTTTTATCCTCTGGGAGTACTTTTTCCTGTTGGGCACTGTCTTGTTGGCTGTGAGGCAGCTGGGTGATTGAGGGGCAGGTGGGTGGCACATCCCCAGCAGAGGCACCGGGAGCTCTGCTCAAACCCTGCGGCTTTCTCTTGATCCGTCATCCCAAGGCAATGCAGTAACACCTATTCAAACTGCGAGCAGGTTCAGACTGGATATTAGGAAGGAATTCTTCCCTAGGAGGCTGTGAGGCCCTGGCACAGGGTGCCCAGAGAAGCTGAGGCTGCCCCTGGATCCCTGGAAGTCTCCAAAGCCAGGTTGGACACTGGGGCTTGGAGCAGCTGGGACAGTGGAAGGTGTCCCTGCCCATGGCAGGGGGTGGCAGTGGATGAGCTTTAAGGTTCCCTTTCATCCAAACCATTCTGTGATTCTGTGACTTTATTTTTAACTTATTTTAATTTATTTTAGTTGTGACATAAAAAATCCCATGTGTGGGATATTTTTTAAGTGGTAAGGAGTACAAAACAGTTGTGGGGGCAGGAGTTTGCTGCTTCCCCCTCCACAGCTGTAGCCCTTCTGGCAGGTTCATGGAGGGGATTTCACAGCTATTTCTACTCACTGGGTAGTTGATTTAGAGCTGGGAAATTAATTAGAATGGAAACTCTTCTTTCCCTTTATGAGGAGCAAGGGATGAGGTCTGGCAGCTGTAGGATTTGCAGCTCTCTGGGAAGAGGGACCATTCAGTAACACATCTATGCAGTGCCTACCTGTGGATACACATCTTTTATTTGTCTGAGGTGTCAAGGAGAAAAAATGTTACAAAATGGCTTAAATATAGATGTGTTTTTATATTTTTAAATTGAGTTTCATTTCCCAAATGCAACTTAATGCAAACAATAAGTAAAAAATTAATTTCTCTCGGGAAAAAGCTATTAACAGAATGATTCTGTTTTAGCAGGATGTGAAGCTGTGTAATTGCTTACATATGTATTGCTCCAGTGTGTGCTCCCAGTTGTTGAATAGTATCAAATTATAGGAATCAAAGAGAATCAACTGTTTTTAAGGGAAATGTCTAGAAGCTACATACTGAAACATGATTAAAATTCAGGATTTCCAGCTTACTCGTCTTAATCAGCAATTTTAATCACATTATTCAAGTCAACCCACCCTCAAACACTTTTGACTTAAAAATACCCAAAACTAAATAAGACAGAAAATCATCCTTGAACAACGGTAACATTTTTAAGTGGCAGTGTCAATCTTTTTGTTGAAAACAGAGATGTTTTCATGGTTTATTTATTAAAGCAGCACGTTTGTCCTGCTGTGCTATGAGCCTGGGCTACTGAGCAGAGCAGCGAGGAGAAATCCCTGGAGCACCGAGAGCTGCTTAAATACATCAGGGCTGGGAGTTTTGCTCTGGGATTGGGCTGCTCTTGGTTAAATCTCGTTTAGTGTGCAAAGCAGGAGCAGGAAGGGTTTGTGTCTTGGCCGATGCAGCCTCTGTAATTTGGCTGTGCTGGGTGTGGAGCTCGTGAGCACCAGGTCCGGGTTTGATTTTGTTTCCTGCTTGCCGAGAACAGAAATGGGACGGCTGGGCCCCCCGCCAGCCGGCCCTTCTGGAGCCTGCTCCTGTGCTTTCCCTTTGGATGATTCTCTCAAGCAAAGCCCATCCACCTCCTTCCTCTCCCCTGGCAGGCGGGAGGCTGATGAGGCTGGATGCAGCCGGAGCACGGCAGCCGGAGCGCCCTGTGCTGTGCTCCCCTGACAGGGGCTATTCCGGGCTGTGTGACAGCCCAGAGCTGCTGCAGCCACTGCTGGGGCTGTGACCCAGTGCTGGTGACACGGCCAGGAAGGCCACTGGCCCTGGGGGAGGCACCCAGCTTGCCCCTCGCTTTGCCCCGAGTGCATTCGTGTCTGCGGAGGAGGGATTGTCCTCCCACGTCCTGTGCTCAGCACGCAATGGCATTTCATCCTACACCAGCTTGGGCTGGAAAGGTCCGTAAAGCTGATCTCGATCCACCTCCCTGCCCTGGGCAGGGACATCTCCCTCTAGACCAGGTTATCATTTGCTGTGTTTTCCTTGCTGGCAGAGCCCTGTCTTGGTGTCTCCTGAGCCAAGGACAGGAGACGTGGTGTTGCCCTTTTCATGGAGATTCTATAAACTCCTTTCTGACCAGCATGTCCCAGCTCCACCCCGAGTGAGGGGCACAGATTGGTGATGGCATCAAATTCCTGCAGAGCCCAGCTTCTCAGCGTGGGAGGATGCTCCCACAGATAGACAGAGATTAAAGGTCCTGTGTATCACAAGTTTAAGGAGCAGGAGGAGGTTTGGATGTGTCCATGGAAAGTATTCAAAGTGTGGAGGAGGCACATCTAGCTTGTCGTCCCGTAGTTTAAGATGGGGAGATAATCACATCTGTCCTCTCACATATCCAACCAAGGCAACTTCCAGTGGACAGGACTGATGGAGAGAAAGAAATGCAAACCTTGCTTTAATAGGAAGTCCTCCAAGATGGATTTTCCTGTTTTTTTCCTAAATGCATTTATACGTACTGGATGACTACAAGCTTTGAAATGTTTGTCTGAATTGTGACAAACATCCCAGTCTTATGTAGGAAGCACCAGGTCCTTTGCTCAGGGAAATATCTCTTTGGTCTTAAACAGGGAGGGATCAATCCAGTTGTTCCCGAGACCAGAGCGTTTTGTCTGTGAATACATGTATTTATTGTACAAAATAATTACCCTTGTCTTCAGGTAAGAGATGCTCCCTGTCTCCTGCAAGCTGTTACTCTGTCCCAGGGATCTTTTTAAGTAAAAGGAAGAGAGAAAAGAAAGGCTGAATAGGGACTCCTCCTCAGGACGGAAGAGGGTGAGCAGCTGTGGTCTGTCTGTCCATCTGTGAGCAGCTCTGTGGCCGTGAGCCTGTGAGCAGGCTCTGTGACAGCCTCGCTGTCTTGGGCAGGCAGAATTCCTGCATTAAGAGAAGAAGAAATGCCATCAAGAAGTAGCAACCGAATTTTGCCACCTCTTCACCCCAGTGCTGGGCTGGCCATGCATGGAGATGTATTTGTGGTGAACTGGTGAAAACCACTCTGAATTCCCTATCATTTCTGCATTTAAAACCGAAGCTTAATGTATTCTGTGTATTTTTGTTGGCAGACAGTAGTGATCATAAATTCCTTTTAATACAGTATTTCCACACCAGCACAGCCTTGATTTGCAGTGTACCTGGCTGTACTCAGAGAGATGCTTTGATTTCCCTTTGGCAGCTGCATTTTATTCTGTCTGCCCCAATCAGACACAATTCCCCTTTCCCCATGTAGCCTCCAAATCCACTCCTGGTGTGGAGTTTTAGTGCTCTGCTAGGGCCTGGGCTGGAAGGGAGGAAGGAACCAGTGTCTACTGGGCTCAGGGTTCCACCTCCACTATTGATCAGAGCCAGCCTGGCAGCACAGAGACACCTTTGGTGGTTTGGGGTGGCATTTCTGGGAGGGAAAAGCAGCACTTTAGGGATGCTGCTGGATGGAGGAGAGTCAGTGGTGGATATCCCACTCTTAATTGTGTGAGATGAAGCCTTTCTCCCCTTCTCCCAGGGAGGAGCATGGCCCTTCAGCTCCCAGTTCCTCCCAAAGCTGAAGCAGTGCACATACTCTGAAATAATCTGACCTTTCTTTGTAGGTCAGGCTGTTCCTGCAGGGTCACACGTGAGGCTGAACCTGCAGACAGGAGAGAGAGAAGCCAAAGTCCCAGAGAGAGAAAATGGGGAAAGTGACACGAGAGAAGAGAGAAGAAAGAAAAGGTACAGACGCATGAGGCATTGGGCTGGGTGGGCTGTGGGATTCATGTCTTTTATTAGAGGCCAGGTTCCCTGGTGCACTAAATTACTGCCTCTTCCTGAGACTTAAATGCTGAGTTGGGAGCTCAACATTGCTGAAAGCAGAGCCCTGTCGACTATGATCCCTTTGGGATGGTGGTGGAAGTGCCCTGAGTGCACATTCAGAGGCCCCTTCATGGCTTCTCATGCCACAACAGCCAAACTAAATTGGCAGCGTGGCTTCTTTGAATGACATTTTGTCTCTGGAAATACCTGCAGCAACTGGTGTGAAAGTGCTTTTGGAGCCTCCCCCTTGGGATCAGCTGTGAGGGCGTGAGCCAGGTTCTGTGTCCCGGCTGGGAGTGGCCCCCCAGCCTGACCTGCAGACCAGGCGCTGCCAGAGCCTCTGGAGATCACACGTTCCCTGCAGCCACCTTTATAAAGGTGCTGTCAACGTCAGCTGGTGCTGACATTGCCCTGGGAAGCCTCGGAACCGAGAGCGTTTCGGTTTGTCCAGGGAACGGCTCTCCTGAAGCGCGCGGGACTTCCCCCGACTGCCTGTGCTGGGGATGCTCGGGGAGCGTGGGGCTTTGTGGGCAGCTGCCCGGGCAGGGGCTGAGCTGGGCGCCCTGTTGGGCCCATGGCAGCAGCAGCCAGAGGGCCCAAAGGCCCCCGGCCCCTGCCCAGCACAGCTGGCACTGCGCCCCCAGCTGTCCCCCGAGTGGGGCACAGGGGCCGGTGGCCGCTGCCAGGGGCAGGAACGCGGGCAGGGCCAGGATCCCCTGGCTTGGCTTTTGTCTCTTGGACAATCTGGGCACAGGGCAATGCAGACGAGGGCAGGAAGCAAAGTCAGGAGCCTTTCAGGGCTCCAAGCCTTGAACATCATCCACTGCAGCACCAGAGACAGATCCAGCTCCTCCAGTTGCCAAGGCTGTCCTGGCCTTCAGAGCATGAAGGTGGATTTTGCATCCCTGTGGCCTGATGCTGGGTCTCGGCCCAGGAGTCCCTGTGGCTCTGGCAGGAGGGGTG
>WBMY01008197.1:0-19103 GCA_013397315.1 Donacobius atricapilla
CTCTTGTCTCCTGGGATTCTACAGCACGGAAGTCAGACCAGTTTGCTTAGGAGTCAATCTGGTCTTGAAAAGCCTCAGCAGTAGAAACTACACAACCTCTTTGGGCAATTGACTCTCCTACTGGATCAGTCCTAGGGTAGATGCCGCAACACAGCCCTCATAGTACAACTCATTAAGCACAACCCTCTGACCTCATTCAAAGTTGCATCAGTTGGCTACACATCCAGACCATAATGTCTTAGCTTAAATACAAGAACTCTAGTAGACAGAATTGAAAACGTTGCTAATTTCAAGATAAATGACATCTGTTGCTCTCACCCATCCACAAATCCCATTCTTTTATCAAAAAAGGACAATCAAGCATGTTCACTGTCATGACTTATCCTTGGTGAACCTGTGCTGATTATTCACGTTGCTTATTTCTCCTTCATGTGTTCAGAAATATCATGCAAGAGAACATGTTTCATGTTTTTTTTGCCCCAGGGATTGAAGTGTGACTGGCCAGTCTGCAGTTGCTTGGGCTGTTCTTTGAGTCATTTTTAAGTATAAGTGCAACATTTCTACAGTTGTCAGAGATATCCATGGCTCCTCAAAGATGATCAAAAGTGGCCTTGCATCAGGCATCAGACAGCTGTCTCAACATCCTTGGACATGGCCATTGTGTTTCCATGGACTTGAACACGCCACGTTTTCTCCAGAAACTTCTGACTCACCCACTCATGGTCATCTCTTCCCTCCATGAATCCCAGGCCTGAAACCCTTGCTGTGTAAAGAAGACATTAAGTTCCTCAGGTTTGACTGTGTCCGCGTTGAGTGAAACACTCAGCCTACTCAGTGACCCCATGCCATTTTCCTTGTTCAGCTCCTTACCATTCAGCAGCTGAAGCTCTTTTTGTTACTATTGACATGCAAGCTAAAACTCCAGCTGAGCTTTTACTTTCCTGACACCATCCCTACATGCCCGGGCAATGTTTGTAAATTCCTCCTTGTAGCCCATCCCTGCTTCTATCTTCTGTATATTCTTTTTTTTGCATTGGGGTTCTGCCACAATTCCTTATTTACCCAAGCTGGTCTGCTTACTTGTCTCTTTTTTTTTCTCCTGAAAACTGAGATGGCCTGTTCTTACACCAGGTTTAAGCTTCAGAGATCTCATCACTGCTGGAAGGAGTGACAGTGAAAAGCAGCTCTTTCACCTGCTGTGCAGTGCGAGAGATAGGGAGCAAGATGTCCTGAGCTGCAGGACTAAGGAGTCAGATACCTTAGGGGTGCACCTTTGGGTTGACCAGCACTGAAGTAAGTTGCAACCCTTTCATCATGGTTGGGGCATTAGTAACATCCTTCTGCATGGATCATCTGCTTGCTGCTGACGCTGCAAGTTTCTGTGCTGCAGTGCCAATAGGTTCGTGTCTCTCTTTAGCCACAGATTTTTCAGGAGGCTGTAGGGACTTTCCTGCTGTTAGGAATGCAGTCCCTCTGTCATGTATCATTAAAGCTTGGCAACATTAAAAAAATAAGGAAAGAAAGGAGAAGGAAGCAGACAAACTTACTAGTTTTGTGCATTCTGTACTATTTAAGGAGCCCACATGGTACCTGAAAGTGTAATTAAAGGCCAGGCAGGCTCATTAAGTACAGAATGTGTGTATGGGTGTGGAGGTGGAATTACAATTGCTCAAGAAGTTTTTATTCTGGCACTTCCTAATGTTTTAATGTTTCAATTAGCAAGTCTTAATTTATTTTCATTATATAAAAATATGGTGAAAAGTGCAGCTGTTACATAAATGGATCCACTGCCCATTGCTTTTTTCTTGGTAGATCTCAGAAGCAAAAGGAGGTTTCCCCAGGGAATCTTGAATTTTGTTTTATCTGGATGATTTAATGCTAATTAAACTGTGTATTTGTTTGGTTTGTAGCAGAGAGGGCTCTGAAGACTCATTCTGCAAACCTGGAGGCCAGCAGGCATACTGTTTGTTTCCACAGTGCACAGTGTAGGTGAATTGGAAGAAACGTGTTAAATCTTTATGTCAAAGACTGCCATAATACAAGTCTAAGACGCTTCATGGAGCAGATCATAAATTTAAAACAACAGCAAAACCAAAAGATTTCAGAAGGGAGAGAACTTGTTGAATGCACAGAGCAAAACAGCAGCAAAGTATCTTCCAGACTGCAAGAGAATATTGCATATGCAAGTTCCACATTACTGGCAGGTATGGAGAGCAAACAGGAATGCAGAAGTCACTGCACTGGCATGTTTGCAGACTGCTGAACCAGACTCTTTCTTCCAGACATAGGTTAGCTGCTTGCTTTGACAAACGGAGCAAAACAGGCTGGTCAAATCACGAAAAGTATCACAGGAGACAGCAAAACTCATGTCCAACACTCTGGGTAGCAAACCACTTGTCTGATGACTGAATCTCTTCACAGTGAGGCAGGCCCTGGGAATGATTCCTTGTGTTGCCATCGCTGGCAGTTGTGAGCCTGGAAAATGAGCTGTAAGGGAGCTGTGAGCAGCTGCCAGAAGCATGGGAAGCTAAGTCACCTCTGCTGCACTAAATGCCGGTGAAAGAAAAGTCCATTATGCAGTCTCATCTCGGAATAATTTTCTGCGGGATAAGTTAAAAGACTTATCTACACTTTGTCTCACTCCTCCTAGTGGAGATATTCCTTCTCCCAAGGCAGAGTACAGATTTGTCTTTGTAGCTATAACCATTCCTGCAAATGGGGAGATCCAGCCTCACAACAGGTCTTTTTTGGCCAAAATAAATTATGTATGTCTTAGAAAATGGGCCCTGTGAATGTGAAATTAAAAACTCCTGACTGCTGTATTTCTGCTAAGAGTCTTTTCTGAAGCCTAAGATCACTCAATGAAAGATGTAAAAATTTCCTAATATTTCAAAGTATTTTCTTATTTTGTATTTAGTCATCCTTGAGCTATTTTGTTTCCATTTATAGTTACACCATTTTTCCCATTTATGCAAGACAAGCAAGTAGAATTATAGTTTATCTAAAAATCTGTCATTTGTGAACTCACAGCTTCATTAGTGTCTTGTATAATGAATTTTTCAAGGACAGAAGTGGAAATAATATTTTAGTTTACTATTTTGTTTTATTTTCTGCGTAGAAAGACATAATAATTTTAATGGCTTTGCAAACACGCATAACTGAAACTATTTCGGAATTGTGAAAAATGAGGTTCACTTTCTAAGAAAAATTTATAAGTTTAATATAAAATAAAAAATAGACAATTAGGAGACAGACTAAAGTAAATACAGTTTCTCGGCCGAGGGTGCCTGGCCTCAGCCAGCACACCCACTAACAAAAAGCTTGTTCCTTAAAAGTATCAGCCTGTTGCGTATTTATAAACTCACATGCATGATTCAAACATCAGTTTCAACTACCCCCAAATCGTTTTATCTGGTAGATCCATCTGTGGGTGGCTCCATTCTGTCTGATAGCATAGGTCCCATAAATTCTTCTCCTGAGGTTTTGGTCCTCTTCACTTGGATTAGACACTTGATAACAGAGGTTCAATATCTTTTGGTCAGCAATCTTCATGCAGGAATGCAGGATGACTGCCCCTACCTTCTGGTTTGGCCAGTTTAGATGTTACAAAAAAAACCCTTCAGTCTTTTAGTATGTTACAATCATAAACAATATACATCCATCACATTTCTAAACTCTATTAATAAAAGAAAATACTGTACAATCTTCCCACATTATACATATAGTATTCATCTTAATGTTTGCAAAAAGCCAACCATATAATATGCATTTATAACAAGAATCATGATATTGGACTGTATTTCATGCTCCATTTAAGATAAGTGAATATAAAATCCAAATAAAACAGGTCCAATTTACGTTTTGAAGTGAAAGGAATTTTAACAATTAGCTTTCCTGTGGCAGCATTGTCTCTGCTCTTCTTTGTTTTCTTTTTCTTATTTCTTTGTCAGCACAAAGGTGGCTCACTGGGTCAGCAGTGTCTGTCTGGGCCTTGTCCCCCAGTTGTGGGCAAGCCTTGGCTTTTTCTCAGAAACATTCCCAGATTTGTCCTTTGTTCTCTGCGCAAAGAAACGTGTTAAATGGGAGCTAATGAGTGAAGTAAGGACCCACATATGGCAAACACCATTAGATGCCCGATGGTCCCAGAAAGCAACAGCTACAATTCCAGGCGCACCGCAACAAAGATGAAGACGAGAAGAGATGGTCGGGGCTGTCCAGGTGGAGCACAAGCACTTAGTTAAATCTGCTTTAAGAATACTATGTAAAGGCCATACCATTATTGCTTTTAAGTACCTCAAAACATTATTGTTCATCTTCCCAGAGCGCAGTGACACCTGTGGACTGTAGCTTCCTGTTCTGCCTTTCTAGCTCCTTCTCTCTCGCTTTCCTCTTCCTCTTCCCTTTCCCTGCTCTCTGCAAGGCAACAAAAAAGGCTGGATGATTTATCTAGGCCTTTCCTGCATATTGGTCGTCTTAGTTCAATTTCTAGTGTTTGAAAGACCTGTTTTGTGGTAATTTCAGTTTCTCTTCAGTGCAATTTACCATGCCATTGGATGCACGCTCTGTTATATACTCCTTCAGCTGGACATTTACCTGGAATCGAATTCCTTTCCTAAACCTAATTCAAAACACCAAAGAGGATGTTGTAATTTTTGATTGCCAATAACTACAGAGTTGTCAAGAACCTTTTTTTAGTTTTGCCTTTCAGCAGTCAAATGCGCTAATGTTTTCCTTCTGCTTTCTACAAGTTTCCAGACGTAGAGAGCAGCTACAGTTACACAGGCTGGGTGAGGCGAATATGATGGCAGAGGATTTTAGATAGCAAAGTGCAAAGGTCTACAAGGTTATTTTCTTCCTCTTCTGTTTTGCCTGTATCTGTGCATGCCAGAAATCCCCAACAGGGGACTTCTTAATCTCTCTGCAGGAGGACACACAGTATGTTCGCACACCCACAACACATACATGCCTGCTTTACTCTTGGTCTTCTGCTCTCGGTTTGTGTAATTGGAAAAGAGCAATTCAATGTTTTTATTACACAGTGGTGGGAGAAAATGGTATATGAAGACTTCACAGAAGCCCAGAATTAACCAATTTAGAGAGTTATCTTAGTCCTCCTTTTGTTTCAGAAATAGCTGCTGACCAGTAAACACAAAACAAACCAACTGGGCCTAAACCAGCCCAGAAGGATGAGAAACAGCAAAGTGATTGTGTTTGTCATTCACTACTACTGAAAATGAGAGCCAGCAAGTATTTGTGCAAGGACAGCTTGCTTAGTGCTGCACTAGAAGATCCATCCCTTTGCCACTGGGAGAAGTGTGATCTGTATAAGTAACTTTCTGCATGCATTGACCTGCTTCAGTCATGCTGGATAGAAGGGTGGAAATCCCAATGGCTTTGATGTTATATAAATTTCATAAAAATTGGTTTCCAGGAAGATGAGAAGGAAGACACATTACTGCACGCAAGGGAAGGCAGAGAAGGGTCAGGTATTCTGTCTTCTGGTGAGCTCCCCAAAAGCTCAGGAGAAGAGTTAAGATGGGCAGCTGGCACCCTGTCTCCTGTTCCAAGCCCCTTGGCCCACTGTCCACTCAACCAAAAATAGCTCAGGGTCATGAGAGACACTTTAGGTCTTAGAGGGAGACCAAAAGAAAAGATCCATGTGGCAGAGTGGACACTGGGAAGAAATGCTTGAAAAATACATTATTTCTGCAGGAAGACCAATTTTTTTAGATTTGTATGACACCAGGACAGAATGTAAAAAAACAGCTGGTTAAAAAAAACTTGCCTATTTTCTTGCTGCTTTTTTCAGCTTTAATGATTCTTGTTTCACAGTATAGTAGGGTTGTTAAGAAAATACAAAGCATATAGTTTAGGTCTGTCTCCAAATTTTTTAGACTAGGATAGTATTTCACAAAGAACTTCTTCTGTGTTCTTGTGCTGAATTTCACAGTTGCTTCCCACCTTGAGCAAATATCCAGTTCTTGTTGCCATGCATAACTAACAGATCTGAAGACAAAATTGTTTAATACAGATCCCAATTGTTATGATTTTAGATTCTCTTTATGGACCTGCAGAATCACTGAAATGCTTTCAAGCTCAACTCCTATTAGAACTTTATCCCCTAGAGGCTGATTTGTTTTCTATCCTGTGCAGTCATACATGATAAAATAGCTGAAAATGCAATTAAATGTTCTCAGCAGCACAATTTTTTAAAATCAAAATCGTTAAAGAAAATTTTAAATACTTTTAGAGAACAATTAGCCTCAGTGTAAGCCATGAGGGGTTTACATCCTGTGGCTTGAGACTAGGAAGCTGGAATTACCATTTCACTTTGAAAAACTCATGGACTGTAGATGGTAAAGCTTCTATGGGACAGACCTGATTTTTTTTTTTTTATCACAGCAGACATAATAAAATTCATATTTTACTGTCATTGTGGCCTTTCCACACACCGAAGAGAAACACTGTCACGTGTTACCAGAGGGATTGTTCATACAAAGAGCATGGGATAAATTACATACTACAGAGGCCAGTGAAGGTAACCTGTGTAGCACTGGTTGCTTGTAAAATGAAGGTCAACCATGATAGCAGAGCCAATGCAGACATTCAGGCTAGTGCTGCTGCTGCCTCTGCTGCTGCAGTATATTATGCTGACTCATCACTGATGTAAAGAGGAAAAATAAAACTACACGGAAATAATTTATTTTACTATATTAGTGCTCAAAAAATCCAGCTGTTCAGTGCCACATTGAACACATCATCAATTGCATTTTTAGATGAGCTTCTTTGTAGACTGAAAGGTTTAATGTGAGAGGGGAAGTGTGTGCACTCATTTCACAATGGCGAGGTTGCTTACTTCTCTCCTTTTTTCGCCCAGAAAATAACATTGTGTGACAAAAGCATGCCCTTACCTTTCTCGTGTCAGAAGCACTGTGAATTGCAGCAGGAGCTACTGTTGCCTCTTCAGACACCACATTCCCGCACTGGAAGAAGCAGCTTCCTCCCGACAATAAATCAAGGTGCTCTCCTCTGCTTTGTCTCCAAGTACAGCCAGTATGACCTCAACTGTTCAGTCTGCTTGGTTACCAAATAGTCAACAAGGTACAAGGAAATTTGATTTGTCGAGGTAATCTTCTGATTTGGCACTGAAATCTAGAAAGAGGACCAACAAAAAAAAAGGTTGAGTGGAGAAAGCTGTGTCTTCATAAAATTTCTCTTACATGAGTTCTTGAGCAGAGAAGCTGTCTGAAGTGGGCTGTAAACTACAAGAGGCTTAGAGACTGCCTGGCTTTTGTGCTTCACCACGGAATGCTCACATGTTTCCTAGCAGTCAGCTGCTATACACTCATCACTTCTGACTCTGGTGCAATTTATTTATATTCCTAAATTCCCCTTGGGCTGGGGATAAGACTTTAGCTTTTGATAGCCTTTTGTAAAAAATATATAGGCCAGGTTTTCTCCTCTGACCCATCTAAATCTTTAGCAGTCTGAATTTCATTTAAAAGATTTGGCTTCCCTCTATATTAGAGTAAGTATTTCAAACACCTTTTAGTAAGCAAAAAGCCACGTCTTTGCAATTTAGCGATACATTTCTCCCACATTTTCATTTTCCTAAGGAGAAGTATTTTGCATAAGACTTACTCATATAATTCTTAAAACCAAAGCCATTCATACATTTAGACCGGACTAATTTTCTTTTTTTGACCTCTGACTATCTTATTGCAGTGTTGGCAGCCTCAAAGGTTGACCTGTTATGCTAATTCTGTTGTGAAATGTGTAAATAAGTTTCTTTTATTTAGGTCCAACATCTAGGTTCACTGCAATAAAAGACTTTAAAATAAAATAATGACTGAAGATCTCAGGGAGCTTTTCAAGCATGTATTTAGGTCCTATATTAATAGTTCATGTTCTGTTCTTTAATCTGGTTTTAACTGGGTAAAGCAGCACCATTTCAAGTGCCAGCGTATTAACTAATTAAGGAAATAAAAGACTAAGTAGGATTATATCAGGGAACAGTAACTATGCTAGATAATGTTCAGTGTTTAAACTAGGGTAAAGCATTTGGAAACCAACAGTGAAGAAACCGTGAATAGAGACACCTATTATGATGAAGACTTTTGGTAGGGGAAGAAAGAAAAATCATAACAATATGGACATCCTCTTGCCAAGAACGTGCCTGTGGAACTAATAACAAACACCACTCAAACCAAAGCTTTTTGTGCTCTATGACACTGGCAATGCTTTGCCCTTCTTTTTTGAAGGCCTTCTCCTGCTGCGTATTTTTCTGGACCACAGGGTCAAAGACATGAATTATCTGCCTTGGAAACATGGTTGAAGAGCCATGGAATAAGAGCCAGTCATGTACAGGCAGTGAATTCCCCTTTGACCTGTAGCTCAAAGGCACATCAGAAATGCAATTTAACTAATCTCATTAATAACATGATGAAACCCATAGAGCACACATTGGAGGGCAACTGTTAAAAGCTAAAACTAATTTGCATGAAATTGTAGGAGTTTTCCATAGTCCAAGTGCAGAAAGAAGTGCTATTTTAGCATGTTTGTCGTAGTTTGCTGATGTGAAATGTCTGGAAAAAGTATTTGGTGTAACGTGCCCAATTTTCAAGATGAAAACATCTGACACAAGCATGTTGGTTATAATTAAGCCATAGAGGGTTCTGATGTGAAGTTGCCTCCCTCTTTCCAAGATTAGTTTCCATCTATCCATCTACACAGATATAATGTCTCTTGAGCATGTGTGAAGGCCACAATCAAAGGCAAATCTCAGTGAGATTTCTGTGGGAATAAAAAAATCATTCAGATTTATCTTTTAGATGTCTGCAAAGGCAGATGGGAAAAAAAAGTAGGGTCTCTAGGCTGCTGCAGTGTTACTGCTTGAGAAAATGAAGAAAAGCTTTACAAATCTGCTGCTGCATACTGTCTGAAGAGCATGCAGAAAACCTGGCTTGCATTTAAAACCAGGAGCAAAAGCACATGTCATAGTAATGAATCTTTTTGAACAGCAAAGCGCCTATCTCCACCAAAACCTCCCAAGATAACTTACAGGCCTGGCCTAAGTGGGAAAACGCCTATTACAAAAGTCTGCTCTGTCCTGAACAAATTGGAGAAAGAGCAACTTCAGGCAGTAGCACATCTGGTATGGCAATGTGGTTTATAATTTCCTTTTTCTGATAATGCCATAATAGCAAAACATGAACATGTCTACTGGTTAGCCCCACATCTGCCTGACCTAAACATTCAGCAATGAAGGAAATATAATCTCTATGCTTTCCATTTTCCTTAGTGCTATTCAGATGGTAAATCACTCATTAAAGATAAATAAAATGTGAGCTTTATCATTGTCTCCTGGTCATCAAGGTTTTAGGATCT
Source organism: Donacobius atricapilla (assembly GCA_013397315.1). NCBI lineage: Eukaryota > Metazoa > Chordata > Aves > Passeriformes > Mimidae > Donacobius > Donacobius atricapilla. The sequence continues at coordinate 9,388 of WBMY01008197.1, forward strand.
CTCATTTGACTTAGACATTATTTCCAGAAGTCTGGAATTTTATTTATGCATTCAAGAGGTCTTTCTGGTAAAAAAAAAAATTAGATTCACATGCAGTTATATGTACCACAAGGACTAGTTCTGGTTACAGAGAGATCTGGACTGCAACAGGGTAAGGAAACCCCAATACCCATTTGCAGCACTTTCTGCATTGTCCAGAGTGTTTTCCCTTACAGGTATTATTACTCAGACCCATGCTTGGCATAAAATTTGACAACGTATTGTTGCCATACTCACATATCTAAGTCATTCCATGTTCAGGAACTTTTTCACTTGTTTCTATTTAATAAGTCAGCAGCTGAATTATGTTTGTGTAATTTATGTCGAGCAAGAATGACTTGTTGGGCTATTTTTTTAGCATCCTTTTGAACAGGGGTGATTGTACAGAGGAGAATGACAAGATCGTTTTTGTTGCAAGAACATTTAAGAACATATTAAATTAGATCAGCCATGCCCAGGTAATTTCTGCATATAATCTATAAAACTGCTCTTTAAAGTAATTTCAGGGCAGGAATGTGTTTGTTCAGATTAACAATGTCTCAAAGGGTATGGAAAATAAACTCATGTAAGCTCCTCCTATCTCAACAAATGTTCTACCTCTGATGTGCAGCCTGTTTTTCCTGCTGGTAGTTTGCTGTGGGTGGGTATGGGAGGATGTTTGGAGCATGGAAATGTTATTAAAAAGGCAAGTCAGGACTCCAGAAGCCAGGGCTCCTAAAGCTATGGTGTTTGAGAGGGTTTCTCATGTTTGTCACTCTAGCTGCACTTGTATCTCCTGTCCATTGCTGTGCCAGCATAGTGCAGCTCTGACCCTTGAATCGTGCAGCCTGTGAGCCTGTGGACTTCTGTTTTCCCTGTCTCACCACTGTGTCCCAGATACTGATCATAGCTATTTCCTTGAGGCCAGATGGTGGCTCAGTCTCTGCAAAGGGCTTCCTCCCACAGCTCATGAGTTCCTCAAAAACTGTCCCATCATCATCAAGCAGTTTCTCTTCTTCCATAACGATGTAAAGCTACCCTCAGCACCAGCACTGGCCTCTGGAGGAGCAGTCTGTGTCACCTGAAAGAAATCTTTAGCCCATCTCTCCCAGCTGGGAGTCTGTGTTTTCTGGGCTTCTAAGCATTTGGGTCTCCTTGATCCCTCAGGCCAGCCCAGGAAATGCACGGGGCTTCAGCTCTGGTGGGGCAGCTCAGCTCTGCAGCTTGGCATTCCATGCTGAGGTGAGCACTTAACCATTATCAACCCCCCCTTCCTCTTTCTTCCTAGGGTGGGCTCCTACCAAGTGACTCCAGCCTGTCAGAAATGCTTTGTCTTGCCCTTACCCTGCCTTTGCAGCTGGTAGGGGTCTTGCTGGGCTCTGACACAGAGCAGAAGTAAGGATCTGAGACCTCCTGGGCCGGGGTTTGACTGGGCCGCTGCAAGGAGGAGGGCTGTCTTAGGGTGGCTGCTGACAGCACCTCATCATTGGTGTGGTGGGGATCGCATTGCTGTGGCCCCCTCACAGGGTCACCAAACAGCTGAAGGTGGCAAGTGTCTCTGGAGGTCCTGGCCCAGTCCAACGCCCTTGCTCCAGCAGTGTCACTGAGGGTCAGTTTGCCCAGGTGAGATGTGAGCGAGCTGGGTTTAATTGCAGACAGAGTTTACATTACACAGTCTGCAAACTCTGCAATTAAAGGCAGCTGGTGGCTCCAAGACTCCAGACAATAATTATATGTGGTTTCTCACTTCCCTGTCATATGAGAACCGATGCTGTGGGTTTGCATCAGCCCTTGCCAATGCAAGGAAAGAGCTGATCTTGTTTTCTCCTCTCCTACAGTTGTTTTTAAGTATTTTTTACCTAAAATGATTGCAGAAGAGCTGAGGTAAAACCATGGGATTTACTCTGCTAAAGTGATTGATTTTAGTTTCTCAAATTGAAATCTTATTCAAGCTACTTAGAATGCAATAATAACCGATCATTTTTGAAGTCGAGCTCCAAAATCAACAGTTTACTTAAAGAATCGAAAATTATTTCTATGAATTTTTGTGTCCAAAATTAATTCTTTTTAAGAAAAGAAGTTTCAGGGACAATTTTAGATTAATTCCTTAGTCCTGAAAATAATTTGTTTCAATGGAAGTGGATAGCATTTAGTTCGTTGTACAGAGACAAGTCTTTGAGCAGTTTCTGAAAGGTACTTACAAAAATTTGAACTAAAATACTTCTATCAGTGTTTAAGTATTAGTGTGGAGTGTGCCAATATTCCAGGTAAAGGTTAGGGAGCCTTTCAGTGGTTTTCTCAAGGACCAGAAAGCCCTCCGCCCTGGGCAGACCAGCAGTGGGACAGTATTCATTTCATTGTGCTAGACTCTGGATCACTCTTTCACACATCAGTAGCTGCCAGAAATGAAAACCTAAATTAATTAAAGTACAATTTTTAAGGGGTCTCATGGCATAAAATAGATAACAATTTTAAACCTGTCACTTTTTTACCTCTTATGAGGCCAAAGAAAATCAGGTACAAGGGCTCAAGGTACAAGACAGAGGAAAGAAACACATTTACTCCAGCATCCCCTCAGGACAGTTTTAAACAGTGTTGTCCTGCAGGGTTGGCGCAGTGTTAAAGAACTCTTCTATACACCTGATTCTGTGCCACTCACATTTGGATGTTCCCTCCTGGAAAAATCAGTATCTGGTACACAAAAACCACTCACTCAAGAATTCCCCTGTCAAGTCAAGTTCAGGAGAGCACCAAGGTCAGTGCTTTAGATGACTCTAATAGACTCAGCTTGCCCTGAACTTGCTTCTGTGCCACTTCATCCCAAACTTAGGTGTCTTTCTCCTTGCATCAGCACCAGAGAGCCTGGAAGCATCTGGACACTTATGCTCAGTTTTGCCTCCTCGGAACTGGGTGGCCACTGACTCCATGGAAAAAGTCCAGCAGTTGCCACTGAGATAGAGAAGGTGCTGGGGCATGGTTCATCTGGAAAGGGACAGAGAAAAGACTTTTGTTCAACCTGAAGACAAGAAAGGAGAGGAGGACTCTTTTGGATGTCAACTTCTTTGTGGTGGCAAAACAGAAAGGAAAGAGACAGACTCTTCCCTGAGGTACAGAGGGACGGCACCCAAGACACTTGAGAGAGACCAAAGGGGCCCCTTTTTCCCCAGCAAGATGCTTGACTGAGGAGGAAAGATACTCAGAAGCCATGGGATCTCCACTCCTGTAGGTCTTCCCTCCTCTACTGAACAAGTCTGGAGGTACCCTGGTTCAGCTGGCACTCCTTTAAGCATGGAGCTTAAAGGTGTGATGGGGCAAGTGGTGGTCCACAGACCTCCAGAGGTCTCTTGTGACAAAAATATTCTACAAAATTATGTCACAGCTTCCTGAACACTGTCTCGGCTCACTTTCCTGAAATATCCTTTGCAATCTGTTAGCATTCTGGAGCTAACAGGAGTAGTGCTCAGTGTGTTGGATGAATCCATGTCTTGTAACACAAATACAGGCAACAGGAGAAAATTTGTGGTGAGGCTTCTTTGTCCTGAAGCTGTAGTATTGGTGGTCATTGCCCTGGTGGCAGGACATCAAGCGTATTTCAACTGCCTGTTCCACATGAAACTAGGATGCCTTGATTTATCCTGATTTCAGAAGTTAGTAGTGTTTTTTAAAAAAGGATTTTTAATGTGCCATGTTACAGCCAGGCACATAAGCTGGGATTCTTACAAGTAAAGCTTTAAGAAAGCCTTACAGGAATAAATGGAGTCAGAGGCTTCTGCAAGTCAAACTGGATGATGGCTACTGTAGAGGACTAAGGAAAGTTGGTGGTAGAATCTATAGTAGCAGCATCAGGTGCAAGCAGGTACAAGAAAAGACTAATGGCCTAATCCAGGGAGGAAAGAAGCAGAAGATGTTTATGAACATGTTACTGGAGAAAAAGCAAAACAAAATAAAACAAAAACCAGCTTAGTGAGGTACAGGATAGACCTGAAAGTTAACACAAGTATATGCTTTTAATTTATCACAAAGATGGAACACTACCTGTTTGGCATGCTCAAAATTTGAACATTTTTCAGAGGAAAATTATCACAGAACTATGAGACAATGTGTTTCCCTTCATATATAGCTCTTCTAAGAAATAATGTGTGATTTATAGCTAGATATGGACTTTGGGATTATTTTCTATTTCCTGGGTCTGAGCCTTGTATCCCATGATTTGACATGGCTTCCTTAGCAACAAAACATCATCTGCAAGCTGAAAACAACTGAGCTGTGATGTTTTCCTCATAAGATGTTAAAATACAGTCTTTATATTCCTCTGGTATCCAGCTTCACAAATGCACCCGTTGTTTATGCTTGTTTTCTGCACGTTGCACTAAACACTGAAAAAGTAGTGCTGTAATCTCAGAGCTCTACTTGGGAGTCCAAAAGCCTTCATGTCTCAGCTCCGAACTTCTGCATGGCTAGGATAGTATTTCCGTCTGCATTTTTGCTTTGTTATCTCTGGGAAACACCTTCCTCCTCCTTTTAAAGTACACTCAGCTCCCCTAAAGGTCTGGCTGCTTTAGGAGCCAGGATTCCACCATCAGCATCTCTTATCACTGTAGTCTAAATATGATGCTGCACTGGTCACCATAGTAATACCCTCTCACTGTGAGTCTTCTGTGCATTTCTCATCATGCAATATTTCTCAGTTTTCTTTTTTAAATCTGAACTGCAGTAAGCTAGCCCACAAATGTCTTGGCATGATCACACTATTAATCACTGACGTTGCTTTTTAGGAGCCTGGCATCTTGTTTCATCCTGTGTTTGCAGTTTGCTCTTTGATATTAAAGCTGACTTGCGAGAAGGGAAGAAAGGTGGGATTGCAGCTTTACTGCCCTTCAACTCTTGCCCACTCAGGGCTGCAAAAGCTTTTGGAAGTTCTATGCCACTGAAATAAACCTGTAGCCTGCAGATCCTCCCCCATATGCTTGGAAATGTGGCACAGATGGAGTTATACTGCCTGTGGGGATTACATACTGGGGAAAGTGGCTATGCACAAGAAGCCTGTCAGTATTTAAACCCACTCACTGGGGGCTCATGGGGCGAGTGGGTAGAAAAGAACATGGAGAAGAGTTATGATATCCCACTAATGGGCTGGGTCCTGTCCTGGGCAGGGAAGCACAGATTGAGGTTTTCTTCTGACCAGAGAGAGAGAAAAACCTCTGGAGAACCACAGTGGAACTTGATTTCCTAGCGCCTCTAGGAAGGCCTTAAGTGGGGCTGAAAAGCAGATTTTTAATGGGCAAAAGACAGTCAGAAAAAAAAAAATCAAACTGTGTATGTTTTCTGTTTGCACAGAATGCAAGTTACAATACAGGGACCCAAAAGGATCAGATCACATCAAATGGAAGTAACTTTTATCTTTTGCAATTGTTTTCTGCAGGACTGCTTCTCCACAGCTCCTGTTTTCAGGACACAGTAACTCCTCCATGCTCACCACTCGAAGGCTACATATACTAACAAATCAGGAAGTGCCAAAAATCTTTGTTGAGATGATTTCTCCTCCTGAAAGGAGAATCACGCACTGTTTTGTATTCAGGAGAGTTTCAGGGTTTTCAGTGTCCATCTGGTGTTAGACACGGGGCTAATGAGGAGGAATTACTTTTGAGGCCACTTGGTCGAGTGGAGGTCTCTGAGCTCTCGCAGATTTTTTAATTGCTGTGCTTTTTTAATGATAGTTGAGCATTATATGTATCTCAGATAACATGGTAATTGAGCTGGTACTGTTGACCAAAGAGGCCGTTGTAATGAAGTCATGGATGGCTGCTCAGTATGCAAATACCATAATGACACTGAACTTGGAAAGTGAAAAGCACCCATATGGGAACTGTATGCTGTAGCATGCCCCAAATCTTTGAACTGCCCAGTGTTAAATGAGCCAAGCTGAATCTTTAAATAAATGGGTGTAGATTAACCATTAGAGTATTCTCTTCAGTAATTGATTAAATTCTAACCCACAGCACTCAACAGAATTCTCTTTCACAGAGATTTGGACTCCTCAGCAGAACCCCTTCCCACTCTCACCCATCCCAAACTGAAAGGTCATCCTGTAGGAATCTGCTGAGGGATTTTTTCATCTCTAAATGAGGAGCGTAGAGCAGCTGCAACCCCAGCTCAGATGGCCCCAGCATTGTTCTCAGTCCATGCCACAGCCTATTGAGCAGATTGACCACTTCATTAGACAGGAGATAAATGTGAAGATTTGACTTTCTCTTTATATGTAATGAAAATTTAATTTAAATTTCTTAGGCGTAAATTTAAATACAAAACTTGCATCTTCAAACCTGGTTAGTTGACATTAATGTCTGGACCTGATTTCAGAGAGTGCTGGCTAAAGGAGCCATATAATTGGTGTTTGCCCTGTTGACTGCTCACCTTCTCTGAAGTCCTTTACTGTCAGCCTAGTTTTCTCCCAGGTAAACAGTGAAGACTAGATCTCCAAAACTACCAAAACAGTGCTAATAGGGTAGCATTTGAGGTACAAATAAAAAAATGTTAAGAAAATCCAGATTTCAAAGAAGGCTAGTACCATGGTTTATTTTTTGGACTAATAGAAACATGGCACACTTTCATTCAAGCCAAAAACTGAAGGGAGCCTAAAGGGGATTTAAGAATGAAAGCAAGGCTCTAACTCAGTTTTGCTTCTTATTTAAAANGTTCAATAGGGGCTAAAGGTATTGATTTAAGAAACCAAAATGAGATGCCTGACTTCCAGAGCGATTATGCAATGCTTCTTATACTGCACCAATTTGAAATACCCCAAATTATTAATCACTGAGTAACACCACCTTCAGAGTTCATAGCAGGGATAAATGTGTTGCTGTCCATGACTGGGAAGCTTATCAGACTAAGATTCATGAATCAGAGCTGCCTTTTCCTCAAGGAAAATGACAGCTCTTATAAATTTCATCTGTAGTTTTCATATATGTGGGTGATTTGGCTGACTCATTAATCCAGGCAGAGATTGTTAATCAGTGGATGACTGCTATGTGTGCCACAAAACCATGATTCAGATTTGCTCCTTTATGGGAATGCCTGATGAACTACTAGTGTGTCTTACATTAAGCTGTACCCTTCTCATTTTGATCTTTGTTTTCTCAAGAAAAATGGCCTATATCTGTCTCCTCCAAATCTTTGCTTTCCTTTGCCAATCTCCAAGACATTCAGCAATAAAGCAGTGACCGCAGTCTCTAGCTGTCATGAGTTTTATGATAGCAGGTGGCTGGGTCAAGAGATACTACATCACTGTAGCCCTCCTGATGGAAAGAGCTGCAGCCCTTACTAAACCTGGGAGGAACAAGAGGTACAGGAGCCAGGCCTTTACTTCCTTTGTTAGGCTCATTATGAAGCTCCTCTGTGGCCAATACAGAAGGAGTTCTAGATAAGCAATCACAGGTCTCCTGCTGAAATGTTAGCCTTTTTTCAGAGAGCTGATTTATTTCTTTGGTTTTGTGCAAACTAGTTCTTCTAAAGTTGTGTAGAAGAACTACCCATGTGTGCATTTACAGAATGGGACAGCTACTGTAGAAGTGGAGAGGACTTAGAGGAGGTAGTTAGTATCCAAATCTTAGGATTCTCCAGTATAAACTACTGTAAAAAGTTATGTTAGCCTGTTAGTCATAAGCCTGAAAGTGTTGCAGTCTTTGGTACATGTTGCTGGACATAGGCTAACTGCCTCAAATCAGCAATTCATTTACTAGTTGTTTAAAAAAATATGAAAAATCTCAACCCAGAAATTCCTGAGCTTTATAGTAGCTGCATTTTAGAAGGCCTGCATTCTAAATGTCTTTTCAAAACCTGATGTAAATTCACAGCTTCAACTATATCTTAGTTCAGCATACCTTGTTTTGAAAGTAAGAGGAATGCACTGTTGTCAATTTGAAACTACAATAAATCTAACAAGCCAGGTGGCCTTAGGTCATGGCACATAACCTTGAGCCACTGCCACACAACCTCTTAGGCTCAGTCACAGGCCACACACCAAACAGAAGCATGGGACACCCATTTCATTTTGCCTACCAATGCTTTCAAGTATCATGTGAAAGAGAGTGTGTTTGCAGAAAGGGATATATCTGAAAGTGATAAATAGGGAATTGGCTTTTATGTACACTTATTACATTTTCTGTTAAACTTAAGAAAAAACAAATCCAAACTTCATATGCTCTTTCCTTCACTTTCTCTCCTTGTCCTCTTTCTCCTCTCCTACAGACTTTCAAAGTTGGTTTTAATTTTTTCCTCCTTCTCTGCAGTATTCTTCTTTCCCTTAGTATTAATTTGTGCTTAATTTTTCCCTGCTTACTTTGCCTAGCAGATCTCAGGGTGCCTTTCTCCCAGTGTCCTTTCACTCCTCTCATACACCCCACTGCTTTGCTCCTTGGCCATTCCTCCTCACTCCCTGCAGGCATTAATTTGACAATCCTCTATTTCTCTGCTTCTTTGCAGTCCTTATAATCTGTTCCTTCTTCTTCAGTCTTCTGTGGTTTTGTCCATTCCTTCCATCTTGTTTCCTATCAGTGGCTGAGGCTCCAATGTACTGCTGACCTCCCTCAAGCTTTCCTATGTTCTTTCCAGTTAGCAAGAGCTCCTTATTTACCCACAGAGAAACCCAGACCCAATTTGTGGAGTTTTTCACTTGTGATAAAGGTTTATGTGACAAGGGTTCAGTGGAGGGGCTGCAGGTAGACCTTTGTGAGAAGAGGCCATTGCTGCTCCATGCCAGACACACCAGACGGCGCAGCTGAGCCCTTCAGCCAACATGGTAGTGCCCTAATAAAGGGCAAAAATGCCATAAAAGCAAAGAAGGTAATTTAAAAAGAGGTGTGAGCATCAGGCCTGCAGACACCGAATTCAGTGAAGGAGGAAGAAGAAGAAGTGCTCCAGACACTGGGGCAGAGATTCCCCTGAAGCCCATAGAGAAGACCGTGGTGGAGCAAGTGTGGCTCATGGGTGACACACAACAAAAACAGTCCATTCCTGAAGAACTGTACTCTGTGGGGAAGGCCCACACTGATCTCATGGGAGGAACCCCACACAGGAGCAGGGGAACAGTATTTGAAGAAGGGAACAGCAGGTAGGAACCATTATGGCCCAAATACAACTCCTGCTCCCCATTCCTCTGCATGTCCTTTTGTGGCCTTAAGGTTTATGATTTTCACTCAGCAGTCCTCACAGCTGTCAGTGGAAACACTGATGCTTGTTTCCATAGTCAGTCATAAATTGGGAGTAAGTCTTGTGGCTGTGGCAGCTTGTCCAGATTGCCTATGGTGTGGCACAGTGTAACAGTTCTGGCTAAATTTCTTCAGTAACTTGAAGGTTAGCACATACAGATCTGGCTGATCAGCCCCGGGCTTCTGTATCACTTAGGAAAGCATTTGTTTTTCTTTTACATTATCTAGACTCCCATTTAGAACTGAGGCCCTAAAAGTGATTTTAATTTTCCTCCTTGTCCTGTGGGTTATAAACCGACCGGCGACCAAACATGTCCACTGAAAACTGTGTTCCCATTCAGAAAGACCAGAAAGTGCTGGCACTGCACAATTGCTTTTGAGGCCGAAGCTGAAGCATCCTTGAGGAACCTGTAGGAAATTTTACATGTTGGTGCAGGGACAAGCAAAACTTACCTAAGCTCTTGTTGCAACCTATGTATTAAATAAGCATGA
>WBMY01008197.1:29459-63748 GCA_013397315.1 Donacobius atricapilla
GTCGCAGGCGGGGCCGGGGTTCCTCTCCCGAAATTGCCAGGGTGTCTCGGTGGGCCTGGGGGGCGTCTGTTCCCTGCCCTGCGTATGCCCACCGCGGGGGAAGGCGGCTGTCGGCTGCTGGGGTAAGGAAAGCCCCACACGCCCCTCCTCACTGTTCCTACCCTCGGGGGGAGCTGCCGGTTGTGTACAGGGGCCTGGGCAGGGGACAGAACCCCACGGCTTGGTGGGAAAGGGTCTCTTTGAGTGGAGGGGTGAAGATGGCGTTTCCAGTAAGGTGGAGATAGAGGGGACGCGTCCCTTCGGTGCGCGACCTCAGCCTTTCAGGTAGGTATGTGGCTCCAGTGCTCAATATCTGGGATACGAAGTCGTGAAAATAGGAAATGAATTGATACTCATAGGTAGAGTATAGGGGCTAGGATTGTTTTGCAATCTAAGGACAAATACATATATGCACACACACACACATACATACATGTGTATGTATTCAGTATTAAGACATTGGAAGTTTTCTAAACCACAGAGTTCTAGTAAGTTGTAGTGACACATTTGGCCTTCTAAGTTGGTCACTTTTAGCCTGACAGTGTTGAGTGTTACTTCAGTGTCCTGTGTGGAAAGTTATGCATGTCCCAAAGTTAATAAGGTTCAAAAGAGGTTTTATTATTGTGGGTTATCAAGTGCTTGGATATTTTTTAGCTACTTCACATATTTGCAATTTTTTTTTCCCCCCTTTGGTTACAAAACTGTTTGTGTAGGCTTTCTGTCAGATCAGTTTAGCCTTCCTGCTTTCTGTATGAAATGCATGCCTCTGAGAAACCAGTTCAAGAAATTCTGGTTCATTACCTCTACATTCTGTGTCCTCTGCAATGTTCTGAAAACATTTTATTTGGTGTTCTTCAAAATAATACTGTGTATTTTCTTCCAGAGTTTCACAGAAGAATTAAGTTTGTGGATGAAAAGCCTTGAATTAAAAAAAAAAAAATAAAAAAATTGAAAAGAGCCTTTATGTTTAAGGAGCATCCCATCTATGTGTCCTCCATTCTAGATTTGTTTTGTTTATACAGAATGTATAAATTAAAGCATATGCTAGATATGTTTTTAAGAGTCATTTTAGTACTAGGTAGTGTCCTGTTTAAAAATTATTATTAACTATTTTGGGGTAGGATACTTGTGAAGTTTTGTGTTCATTCTTTTAGTGGCAAATCAGCTTAGAATCTCATCTGTGATAGTCATCATGTATCTCATAAAGGTGCTCTGAAATTCATGCAATTCTTTGGTAACAAGGGGAATAGAAACAGACACTTTGTACCCTTTCAGTAGCTTTACTGTTTCTTTTGAAGCTATACTTGTAGACAGTTCTTAATGTGTTTAAGGGGCTATAGAACCTGTGCAGAACCCAAGATACTTGGTGAAAACACGTAATGTGCTTTAGAAAAGGGTCAGGCAACTTCTAGAGATGCATAGGTGCACAGTAACAGAAAGCTTGGAAATAAAACATTTCATAAACCACTTTTTGATGAAAATCTATTGGATTTCTTTCTGTGGACCGATCTAGCTGCTTTGATCTTGTTAGTCTGCTGTCACCACAGAAAATCAAGACTGGACATTTGTAAATGTTGTAATAAAGTCTACTTAGAGTTTGTAATTATCCTAGCCTAATACTTATGCCAAGAATGGCAGAAATTAATTACTATGATATGAAAGATTTCTGCTACTAAGAGACTGTAAAGTACAGCATTTAGTCGCTGCAGTTGTCCTGCTCTTAAATCTCCTGTCTACTTATGTGATTTAGAGGAGGTAATTTCGAAGCTTTATATTTGAGATACAGGTAAGTTTTCTCATCAAGAAACATTCTGCACTTACTTTAATAGCTTTAATTTCTTTTTTCCCCATATGGCCATTTAATCTAGGTAGCGTAGTCTTTTTAGCTTTTGTCAAGTAATGAACTTCCAGGACTGAAATAATTCTAGATTAAATTCCTGAACTCCTTGGGCAGCACTGTGAGAAGAAGTTGAAGCATTTCCATTGAAACTCTTAAGTGGAGCTACTAAGCTCTAAGCTACGAAGTGGATTTGGACATGATGTTTTGAAAAGCATGCGTGTTGATAGTGTTTCACTCTCCAACTACTGTCTTAAATGGCAATACCAGCTTACAAGAAAGTGTAAGGACATCTCGTATTTTATAAAAGAAATATTTTCTCTACGTTGTGCTTTGGAACTATTGTTGTTTGTTACATGTATGTAGTAACTAAGGACTAAGTGGAAGTTTGTTTTGATAGTAGTGTCTGGAGAAGCAGTTGATTTAAGACTGTCAGCATTCCAGAGAGTTTATTAATCTAAACTCTGGTCTCTTTTTGTCAGTGCTGCTAAAGATGTTTAATGATGTCTGAAACTCCTCTGATTTGCTAGGTTAGGTTTGTTGTCATCTTTAAAGGAAATGTGGAGGAAAACCTTTTCAGGGCAGTTTGACTGCAGTAGGTTAAAAGCCAGGCAGAAGATGCTCATGTCTTTTAGCTTACACAAGACTTATTTGGAAGCTCTTTCTTGAAGTAGTTTTGTATCTCTTACACCTCCCTTTTTAAAAGACAAGCATTCTGTGTTAGACTCCAAGTTTAGCTAGTATGTGAAAGTCTTATATGCAGTACAAAAAGAAGAAGAAGCAGGTTATTCTCTGGTAAAAGTAATCTTACCTATTGTGATATGTAACAGAGTTTCATTGCTAACTGAAGAAACACTATAAACAGTGGTTTGTTCTGTAATTGCTCTGAAGAGTCTATAGAAAACTTACTGCTTGTATCGAAATTCATAGAATCATAGGATGTTTGGGTTGGAAGGGACCTTAAACATCCTTTTGTTCCAACTTCCCTGCTGTGGAGGGACACTTCCCACTAGACCCAGTTGCTCAGGGCAGCATCCAAACTGGCCTTGAACACCTCTAGGGATGGAGCATCCACAGCTTCTCTGGACAATCTCTTTCAGTGCCTCACCACCCTTGCAGCAAAGAATTTCCTTGTAATATAAAATCTAAACCTCGTATCTTTCACTTTGAAGCCATTCCCCTTGTCCTGTCAGTACATGCTCTCGTAAAAAATCCCTCTCTTTTCTTGTAGGCTCCCTTCAGGTACTGGAAGGCTATTAGGTCACCCCAAAGCTTTCTCTTTTCCAGGCTGAACAATCCCAGTCTGCTCAGCCTTTCCCTGTAGGAGCTGCTCCATCCCTCTGATGATCCTGATGGCCTCCTCTGGACTCGCTCCAACAGGTCCATCTCCTTCCTGTGCTGGGACCCCAGAGCTGGATGCAAGGTTAGGGTCAGACCCAGGTGGGGTCTCACCAGACCAGAGCAGAGGGGCAGAATCCCCTCTCTTGCCTTGCTGGTCACCACCAGCACCCCCAAGTCCTTCTCCCCAGGGCTCCTCTCCATCTGTTCATCCATCATCTTGATTGGCTTGCCAAGGCTTCCAGGCTTAGTCTGGATGCAGCTCTGAGCTCTTCCTCAGGAGTCCCTGAGCTTGGGAACCCCCCTGTACTGCTTGATCTGGTGCTCACGCCCACACTTACCTCAGTGACTGCTGGTGATGCTGCCTCATTTACTGACTGCAAATTAGCTTTTCTCAAGTTAATTTTACTGAGTAAGTGCATCTGTACTTAAATCAACAGAATATGAAATTGAAATACTCAGTGTGGTGGGAAGTGATTGGACTGAAAAATCTTATGTGCTACTGAAAGTTTGATTGAAGTTTGTAGAGACCTGAAGTCTTGCAATCATACCGGAGAGCCAGCATTGTAGGAACAAATAAACCAGCAGTGAGTTCTTCAGTGACACTATTTTCTTTCCCCCCTCTGCCTTTTCTTTTTTCTCCTTAATCAGAAACAGTTCTTTAGACTAGGAACTTCAAACTATATGTAGGAACTTAAGGGTCTCTTTATTCCTTTGACAAACACAACACATACTTTTCAAAAGTAGGGGGTGGTACAGATCATTAAAAGTAGGGAGAATAACGAACTCTGGTGAGCTCAAGTTACTTGTTCTTTGTGCCAGAAAATGACTGTTCTCATAGTTATGACTGCCTCTTTCAAATCACAATTATAAGTTGATGGAGCCAGTGGGGGAAATGGTTGAGGGGGTGGGGGTGAGAACTGGAGTAAATCAAGGTATGTGTGGTAGCATTACCATTGTGCAGGCATTCTAAGGAAGAAATATGCAAGAGTGATAATCAGTCTTTTTTGTAGTTTTGTTGCCAGAAGAAGACCTTACTTAAACTAGCTCTGACACTATTTTTCATCTCCACAAAGTGGCATGGAGAAGGCTTATTCTCCCTGCAGTCGTTTATTTGAGATGATCTTAAGAGATAACTATTTTGTATTCTGAATTTTTAACTGACAATAACACAGAACTTTGTCTGCAATAAAAAGGTCTGTGTTCCGGCAGCAGTAAGAATCCTTGTTTGATATGGAGACTGTCCTTATTGCTGGAAACTGTTGCTTTATGAATAGCGTAAGTTTGTTTTGATTTAAAACTGAAAGCATTCTGATTAGGTTTGGTGTCAGTGAGAAAATGCAGTGCAGTACCTGTGTAATTAAGAGAAGAAAAGTTAATTTTTTAGATTAACAGAGTGAGTTTGATGTTATTTGCTAACTTGCAAATGGCTATTTTGTCAAGCCTTTCACTTAAGAACCTTTTTTCTCTCCACATAACCAGACAGCGTACAATACCTTCTCTAGTTGATTATTATCCAGTAACATCACAAGTATTATATATAATGCAAATTTCACCAGAATTATGATGCTGTTATGCTAGTACAGGTCATCTTTGTTATTCTTTTACAATATGCGTGCAAACAATATGTTTTTTTGTAATCATAAATGTCATTTTTTCATGCAAATGTGTCACTGCAGTGTTTGATAAGTTTTCAGGTCATGTGTTGTGCTCTACGGTTTTTTCTAGTTAGTCACCTGAAAGAACAAGCTGAAAGATACAGTACAGCTGGCTAAATTATAAATTCTTTATTTATGAATGATTGTATATGACACTTATTGTTGTATTTGAACTATTGAGTACACAGATCAGCATAAGAAAAGCCACTGGTCAGTTGATGACTCAGTTAAAGGACATTGCCAAATTTATTTTAACTGACTAGACAAGTGGTTTTATGATAAAAAAAAAAAATTGTTGTACTAAGCAGTGGCAATCAGTACAACAGATCTGATGAAGAGGATTTTTTGGGATGGTTTTATTTTTTTTAACATAGTGCCATCCTTTGTTCCTTCAGAGTGACTTTTCCCAAAATCGTTTGAACATGGAGCCATTTAGAAGCTTAAACTCTGCCTTGGCACTACCATCAAGATGGCCTGGGATCTTAACTCTTGCATTTCAGATGATTGTATTTCATACTTTTTTTGTTTGAAAGTAACTGGATTTTCTTTCACTTACCTTTTTTTCCCCTAATATATAAATTATATTTTAGACACAAGGATTCAGATACTGATTTCAGGATTCGAAGTAGGAAGAGGTAAGGGGATTTTTTTATGTGCTATGTAAGTACCTAATCATGCACGCTGCTGAAAGTATATATACCTCTGTTCTTACATCCAAGTATTTACATTTCAGAGCGTAACTTCTATTAAATCTGTATCTGTTAAAGATACTTCTAATAGTATTTCATTGCTTTAAGAAAGTGCTAACACACTGCATTGAAACCTGTTTTCTTAATGCTTGAGTTGGTTTTCTTTCCATCTTTGAGTTACTCCTTTCCTCTGAGGTCTGGGCCCCGCACCAGTGTACCGTGTTTTCCTGATTGCTTCTGTCTGTACTTAGGAAAGCCCCCCAGCTGCGGTGCTGTGGCAAGTGATTAATCTTTCTCGCTTTAGCATTGTACTAGTTGGCTCTTTACTGTCTGTTTTTAAGCTTTACTGAACCTTTTTAAGGAAAAGCAAGCATAACTTGTTAAATGCTCACTTAAAATTTCTTATCCGCATGTGCAAGTTGTTCTTGCCATGTGCAAGAGAATACCCTTGTGGAAAAGTTCTTTGGTATGGAAAGTGTAGTAAAAAATTACACTCTTAAGTGAAAACTATGGTCTTAGAGATAAACATTATTGTTTTTTAGTGACATTTGCATGGATTTGTTTAATTTGTTGAATGAAATAAGTAATTAAACTATCTTTTCCTGCAGCAGTGCTTAAAGATCATGTTTTTTTATTGGGTTGGCATAAGATGATGATTACTTCATAGATATTTAGTTTGAATATTGGTAAAATAGAGTTCTCTGATTTATGCTTATACTGTTCTCAGACAACTTGCAGGTGCCTAATATTTTTCTATTTTCCCTTGAAAACCCACACAGGCCTTTTCTAATAATGTGGTAATAACATATTTTGCCAGAAGTTTCAGTGTAACTATTATTGAGTAGGAGGAGTTTAAGTGAAATGCCTTTTAATAACATGTATAATTGTTAATAGTAGTGTTAGGCTTGGTAGCGCCAGAGTAAGTAATTAATTTGCATACTAATTTGTTAATTTTGTGCTTCTAGTCTTGTACTTCTCTTTCTTGATTGACGGGAATGAGGTAGAAATCCCTCTGAAGAGCAGGTCATTCTGCAACAATTTCAGAAGACCTGTGTTTATATTAGTGAAATTCTTAATTTGTCATTCTTTGACCATTGGCCACAGGAAAACTAGCCTGGACTTGTACAGGCTTGTATCAGATGTATTGTAAATGGCACCACACCAGGTAAAAAGGACTCTGGGTGGAACAGTTTTCTTCACTTCACCTTCTTGCTTGTGAGATTCTTTCAAGTTTTGATAAAAGTCACCAGAAGCAGCCTGCGCACTGATCTATGTGGTATTGAGTGAATCTTGGCACGTTAAGGTTTCATTTTACTGTCTTGGAAATATGTAGGTATAAAAAGTACCGTATTAGTGCTTTTGTGCCATTGGAAATTGTTTGTCTAAATTTGTTTGCTCTAATCTCTAGCAGTTATTCAGATTATGTAAGGTTATTTGTTCAGACAATAATAGCTCTTGGCTTTTGTGAGTATGATTTTATGACTAAAACTGGCTTGAATTTGGAGAAAGTTTTGCAAATATAGGGAGGATAATATTTTATGTTGTTTCCTGTTGGTTTTGGTTTTTCTTTTTTTTTTTTAGAGAAAGATATATTCTACCCTGGCCTTTTTTCTGATTTACTGAATTTATCAATGCTATGGGTTGAAAATAATTGTAGGACTAATTCTTCATGTAAGCTATTCTGTGATTAAATATGTAAATCGATTATGGTCTTCAAATGAAATATTTTTTGCTGCTTCCCTTAGGGAAGAAAAAGTACATCCCATCCCCATTCTTCAGTTCCTCTCTCATCACTCCACCAAATGGGTCGAATTACTTTCATAGTGGAACTTGATGTACACTTCCAAAGCCAGTGCTCAGTCAGAGCATTTATTCTCCAGTCACAAGCATTAGTTGCGAATGAATTGAATTTCTGGAGGTGTTTGGAAAGTGTCGATTTTTTTTTTTTTTTTTTAATCTTTAGAATGGGACATCTAGAGCATAAGTACATGTGAAAAGTTTCTGGAGTCCTCTTCTGTAACTTTGATTATTAGGCCTGATGTTACCATAACAAATATTCATGGTAAGAGCAAAGAAGACAGGGGAAAAATAAGCTGCTTTTGCTTCTCCCCCAGATTCCTTAGCCACTTGTGGCTTCTCATAAGTAACCTTTTTTCTGACTTACTCATCCATTATCACCATCTGCAGAGTTTGACAATTTTAGCATTCAAATGGAAAAAAACCCTAAATTCAACTCTCTTCTCCCAACTTTAATCCAAAACCGAAAGAGTGATTTTTCTTTCTTTTTGCTCTGAATTTAATACTTCTAGTATGAAGAGAGCTAAACATGGTAAATCCTGAGAACGGTAAGTCTTTCAGATGCCCAAGATTTGCTTTGTGGAGGTCGTTGGGAGACACGGTCCTTTCTGACCTTGTCAGCCAAAGTTTTATTGGTGCATGTTTGTTGTGATGAATGTTATGTTCTGAAGGATGGAGTGAGGTAAGTGTCAGTGTGGGTGTCGTCTATTAAAAAACTGTTACATTTTTAATAAAGTTGGTAATTTAAGTTATTTTGATTGTCTCTTAAGGCATAGTTCAGTCACTAAAAACAGGTCTTCATGAATTGCAGAGAAGGACCAAATTCAAGCCTACAGATACTACTAGAAGGCTGCAGTAGTTAAAAACTTGCAGTGAAAGATTTTCTTCTCTTTTTACTGCGTATCATACATCCATCTAGCATTTGAAATTTGTTGTAGGAAGCAATAGGGGCTTATGAAAGTGATTTGGCTTTAAGAAATTCCTTAGGGTAGTTTAAAAGTATATCTGGAATACAGTTATTAAGATGAGTAGCAGAGATAGTGTTTATTTATGTATTTACTCCTTGCATGGACTGTCAGACTGTTTAAGCTGAGTCTTTTCAGAGAGCGTTTTATTTCTATGGTTTTTGAACAGTTTGTATTGATGTGCAGCTGAACAGTTTTGAGTGATAATGGCTATCTCTTTGAATGTTAATTATCAATTCTGTAAACTCAGTGATGTTTCTGATGATGGATACCTTTTTATACAGACTGAGTGAAAGATAATTATAAAAAGCTGTAGTTCGTCAATGACTTGCCACTGCTTTCTTTGTAATTTGCTGATTTCTGATCTTAAACCATCTATTTAAAACGCTTATCACTGTATCAGAAAATCATTGTCCATGTGAAATGCTGCCGTGACTCCTCACAGCCTAAAAGCTGTTTTAGTCATTATTTTGGCCGCTGTCTGCTTTCTTACTAGTTTTCCACATAGGTGCTGTTATTTTGTTTCACCTGTTAGTTGTGTCTTTTTTACTTGAAGTTGTCAAGAGCTCGGTGGTTATTCAGTTTCTTTTCCAACTTCCTTATTTTCACTAACAATTTCCCGTTACCTAGAAATGTTGACATCAATGTCTTGTTTTAAGGGATTCTGAGAAGTTTTATTTAAAGATCTAAATGCAGAACATGTCTTCAACTCTTTTTTGGACTAAAACGAAACTCTTCTAGAAGCTGTAGAGTACCATTACCAGAACTGGATAGGGAAAAGAAATTTCAGTTTTGCACTGCTCAAGTATGTGTTTTCTATATTTTTGACTCCAGAGAGACAGGGTTCAGTTTCACAAAATGACTGTAGGCAAGGCTGGGAAGGGAAATTTCTACTAGCTGGATTATGTGAATGTTTTGTTAGTGTTGCAGCAGGTGCTGAGATTTGTAAGAGAAACTGGTAACTTCTTACTTTCTCTGGGATTGAGTTAAGTAGCTGGTATTTGGCAATTTAACAAGTCTTTCCTTGGCTGTTCCTTCCTGATTAAACTAAGGAAGGAAATACAGACTATTCCTTTTGACAGATCTTAATGAACGCTGTTGAAACAGCGCTTGAGAATTCTGTCTGTCAGACCAGTTGATGGATGTAGCTCTTCTTACACTGCTTTTTTCCTGAAGTTTCTCCTTGTTCTCCTGCTATATGAAGCCTGTTCTGCCTTAAAGTTGCCTTCATAATTAATTTGTGGTAGTATCTGTGAAAAAAAGCACATGATGTGTAAGAAGGATTTGCTTCTAGGTGGCCATCTCCAGCAAGTGGAGTAGACAGTTCCAATCTGTAGTTTCTAAAGCTGCAGAAGCGAGTTTGTCTAGGCTCTTGCAAAAGTGAAACTAGCCTCCTGGTGAGATTTTATTGCCTTAGTAATTTAGACCTTTCGGCTCCTGAATACTGCCAAGCAAATTTTCTCCATTTTAAATAAACCAGCAAACATCACATCATGGCAGTGATTAGGTCACAGCAGTGAATTCAGATGTAAGTGCTGAAGCCTCTCATGCTATTGTCCACTGTGGGCAATGTTGTTCGCTGACAGACAAGATAGTGATGGTGTAATGGTGTCACACTGCTTTTTACAGAGTTCTGTATTTACTATCAGATCTTCTTGAACTGTGACACGTTATTAGAGTATGCAATGAAAAAAAATCTTAACAGTTAAACTTAGGAAATATTTTCCTTCTCCAATATTGGCAGTATTTATATTGGAAATATGAAAACAATCCCAAAACCCACAAACCAACCAACAGCCTGAAGCAAAACAAGCAAAAAATCTCAGACCAAAACCCAACAAAATAGAAAAGGTTTCGATAACTGCAGGTATTCTTTTTTGTGAAGTGCCATTTCATTGAGGAAGATAATCTATGTTTTCATATTGCTAGACATTTAACTTCTTCCCTTCATTCCTACAAGCATGCAAAACACCATTATCTAATGGTGATAAAGAAATGAAAATAAATAGAATGTGAGTGCTTTAAAGTTATCATTCTTTCTACAAGTGTAAGTTTACAAACACTGTTATCCTGCTGAGAATATTTTGAATTGGAAAGTGAGGAATCCTCATTGCTGAACTAATTCAGATTTGGAAATATAGTAGTTGTTTTACATGAGCACACGTAATAACATAAAGAAATTTCAGAGATGCAGGGCTCATGTCCTTGTAATTATTTTATTAAGCCTGCAACAACCATGAGTAGAATCTTTCCTTCACATAATGGGACCAATCCTAAGTACAAACAGTAAGACAAAATAGTAAGACAAATTCGGAACTTATGAAATGTGAGAAACTTGGTTGATGGAATCTAGTTATGAATGTCTTATGTGTTTTGGTAGAAGATACTTTGAGATCTCTGTGCTGTCTGCTGGTTCTAATGGATACAGCACCTAATTGCTGAAAATTTGTAAAGGTTTAAAAAAACCTCTTAAGATGTCTGGGTTAGTAGTTTAGGGCTGTGCTTTATGTTCCTATTTAGATTTAATATGGTAAAAATGGCGTCTTCATTATGTCAAAAAAAGCTCAGGTCCTAAAAGCTAGAGTTTTATTGTATTGGGAGGATGTGGTTTTGTGCTTATTGGATGAGTGTAGGGGTTTTTTATCCTTAGTCCTCCTTTGTTCAAACTACTATTTTTCACTTTCCTTTTTATTACCTGTTCATGTGTCCATTTCTTTCTTCTATTCCTTCTACTACAAGACTACATGTATTTTTCACTCCAATGGCAATCTTTCTTTTAGGCTGTCTATATTTTAAGGCTGTCATTAAGTGCAGTTTGCATTGGTGCAAAGGGAGAAAAGGAGAGTTCTGCTAGGCTTGATTTGTCCAGCTTGCTGGTTTTTCCCTGCCTTTGTAGGGTTGACAAGTTCTTATTCATTGCCCTTGATTCTGCAGAGGACAGATGGGCCTAAGGCATTTTTTTTGCAGCTGAGGAATAGTGTCTCACTATTTTGAACAGTTTTTTGGACAGTTTGCTGCTCAGTTGCAGGCTGATGGAAATGGCATTTGGACCTTCACTGCTGGCTGTCCACTGTCTTTCAAGGCAAGTTCATCACATGCCGTGAATGGTACCTGAATGAAAAAGACTTAACCATGAGAAACATATGTGCAGCACAAGGCCTGTGGGGTTGACACTTAAGAAGGGTCTGCTAGAATAGGAGTGGATGCTGCTTCATGACAAGTGTACTCTCATTAATAAGTGATGGTTTTTTCCTGGTATATTATTTTGCTTGCAGTTACTGACAAGTGTGGCTTTATCTCAACTGTTAATGTGTTAATGTATCATTGAAATTATTTGTAGGTGTCCTTGTTAAAAAAGGGGAGCTTTTAATAGTGTATTCTAGCATATATTTAACAGGAAGAAGTCTTCCAGTCTTTGTAAATAACACATAAAAGCCTCTCGTGGTTTAACTCCAGCCAGCAGCCAAGTAGATCCCTGTAACATGAACACTGTTCAGCACACATCCAAAACACAGCTCCATACTAGCCACTGTGAAGAGAATTAGCTCTGCCCTATTCAAAACAAGCAGATTCCACCCCTTATTCCATACCATTTATGTCATGCTCAGGTCCCACACTATTCAATACAAGCTCATTAACTGCCATTCCCCTTCCCACTCTCTGATAAAATACCCAGATGTCATTCCCGTAGTCTGTGGACCACCCCTGCAAAATGTCCATAATATATCCATTGAGTTTGTTTAGTCCATAACTTTGGGCTTGATCTGTTATGGTAGTCACTCAGGACAGGGCAGGGGGTGTGTTGCATGCTATTTATCGCTGGGCACCAAAGCCAGCTCAGACTGTGTCACTGCTGTGCTTGAACTTTTTGGAAGTTCCTCTGTTGGTTTGAGTAGTTTCTGTTATATTTATCCCTGTAACTTACATCTCAGATAATGGATTATAACAATTCAATGATACATCCATTGTAATCTCCATGCTTGATCCTTTTGGGTTTATAGGGTGTGATGTAGCAGTGAAACCCTCTTCTCCTCCCCAGCCTGGCTGAAGCAAGGGCTTCCTGTTAGCGTCCGCTGTTAGTGGAGCCCACATCATAGTCCTCCTAGAGCTACAGGGACACAGCTTGCTTCACCATGCTCTTCACCACAGGCTGCAAGGGACTCTCTGCTTCCCCTACTCCAGTGTGGGGTCCCACTAATGGGAAACAATTGTCATTGAATTTGTCCAATGTGGCCCTTGCTGTGGGCTGCACTTGGTTATAAACTGATCCAGTGAGGGTCCCCTGCGAAGTCACAGGTCCTGCCAGCAAATCTGCTCCAGCAGGAGCTTCTTACAAGGTCGCAGCATCTTTAAGGCCGTCTGCCTGCTCCAGCAGGGGATTCTGCTTGGGCTGCAGGTGGATCAGTCCTCCACCATGGAAGCATTCATGCATCCCAGTCTCTTCACCTCAGCTTCGGACTGAAGTTCAGCCTCTCAGCACAGCGGCACTACGTTGTCCATCTACCAGCCCAGGCACATCAATGTGGTGCTACCAGAGTGTTCCTAGGCACGCTTCAGTAAGGTGAGAAGCAGTGCTGCAGTACAGAAAGAAGCCAAAGCAAAAAGCGAGCACTAGCGGGCACTAGGCACTTAATACACGTCAGGAAAGCAAACCCCATGGCAAGCACAGGAGGCTGCTGTTTATCAGCTGAACAGTACTAATAGCTATATATTCAGTCTAATACGTCCCAATGGAATCTGTCATTATCTTGAATCCTCCGTGCCTCATATCTGGTGCAAAAAAGGGCTGTCATGGTTTAACCAAGCCCCACGCAGCCGCTCACCCACTCCCCCGGAGCAGGAGGGAGGAGAGAATTAGAAGGGCATTCTCTAAACTCATGGGTTTAGATAACGACAGTTTAACAGGGAAGGCAAAAGCTGTGTGCAGAAGCAGAGAAAACAAGAAAACAAATTCACCACTACCCATGAGCAATTGTTCAGCTGTCTCCAGGAACAGGGCTCCATCACTTTTAACTATCACTTGGGAAGACAAATGCCATCATGCCAAATGTTTCCCTTCCTCTTTCTTCTCCCCTACTTAATATATTGAGTATGATGTCACTTTAACAATTACATTTGTTTTGAGAGAGGAAAAAAATGGAAAATGTTTTCAAAACCAAAGTTTCAAGACTTCCAAGTTAAGAATTGAAGGAATTAAATGCTGAAAGAGATGGAGGACTGAACAGCTGTAGGTAGAAAGAAAACCAGCTTTTGTGCTCTATTGGTTAAAATCCTGCTGTAGTATTTAATATGAAATAAATAATGCAAACTATCAGGTTTGTTTTCCCATTGCCAGGCATGAGGATTGTGCCTGGGGTAAGAAAGCTGTAACAGCAAGCAGCAAGAGTTCCAAGGAGACTGAATGTGCTGTATCATTGCTGCAATTTATATCTGAGAGAGCTGAATGTCAGAATAATGGGAGAAGTGTATGAACAGAGTGCATCTTAAAGTCCTCCCAGGCTTTCAGGAACAAAAGAACAATTTTGCAAGGCTCCTTTATAATATGAATTATATGGTCTATGGATAGCCAAATTTATGAAATCTACTGTTTGTACATTTGAATCCAGAAAGACTCCAGAATACCTGCTAACCACTTGCAGGTCATGGAGCAGTTCTAGCAACATTTTCTTGTCATGTGTTGTAGCAGCACAGAGGCAATTATTGGACAGATCGGTGAAGTTGAAAGCTTTAGTAATTTAATTTTTTTAACCAAAGCTGTGTTTGGATTAATTAAACATCAGGTGCTGCTATCTGGGCTTAATCTACATGGGAATGTGAAAAAGTGATTATTGGTAAAATGTGCCTTCAGCTGAATTGTAGCACCTTCCTGCTGCTTACCAGCTGGTAGCTTCTGGCCTCTCACTACAGATTTCTGTTTTAACAACTACTTTTTTACTGGTCTGCCAGTGTACCTGGACCAGTAAGTGGAGTCAGGTGACTGAAAACCTGAATTTTTAAGGACCTTTTAATAGATAGCAGAAGGAATTGTCTTATGACAGCTCCACGAAGATTCTTACTCCCTTTTTCAGAAACAATTTAGAGACAAAATTGTTGTTTCTGATAGAGATCTGTGATGAAAGATATAAAATTCCTAGTACTCAGGTTACTGAGTTAGGGATACAGTTACTTAGTACGGACACACGTTCTTCTTATCTTTGTTAATAAGTAGTTGATTTCTGGGGTTATAGAATTGCATTTAATTTTTTATTTAACTAGATGTTTTTATTTTATGATGAGGATTTTTCGACAATGAAAGTTAAAATATACATGTGTAAGTGGAATGAGGAAGGCAAAGATCACCAAAACGTAAAGATTTTTAAGGAGTTGATGGCATAGATCCATAAGGCTTCTTCCTCCTTCTTGCTTCTTTCAAGCCTTGGTTTTCTTGTCTGCACGGAGTCAGAGCAATCAGTTCAAATGTACACTGTCAGATTCAAGTGACAACTGAAAGTCATTTGTTATTTTGAGTTGTCCATCTGTTCTGCAGAGGTCTTCATAATGAACATTACAGTCTGTTTCAGCTGTGGTTAAGAAATTACTTCTCTGAAGTGCATGGATATTAAACATTCAAAAAGTGATGTGAAACAGGTAGTAACATCTCACTGAAGATATTTTCTTAATGAGATTCAGGGCTGGTTTTGATCTCAGTTTTAATTCAAGAAGTCAAAGATCTCTTGGTCTCCTGATCTGTTTGAAACAAAGTGCTTTTTAATGACTCGCAGTTTACATCTCTAACTTCTCAACAAGTAGGATATGTATATGGCAGTGTATGACAGTGTCGCCATAGCATTTTTGTCAAGACTTGATCTGGGATAGCACTGGGGTAGCAAAAGTAGTCTTTTCTTCAAAAGCCTCCTGCCTCTAGCAGTGTTTTTGATTTCTGATAATGACTGAGGTTTTGTTTAGAGAAGATCATAGTGGTGTTTAGTACAGAAAATAAGTTCACTTCTGCAATAATGCTTTGCTTTTATAATATTTTAAGACTTTAGGAACTTTGACACTCTAAGACGGCTTCCCAGTTTTATCCATGTTTGTAAATGCATGTTGATTGGAAATTACCTCAACACTAAAAAAGGAAATAACAGAATGTAAAGAGTAATTTGAATGCAAGTAAATCAGTGTTACTTTGTCAGGAGCTGGAAAATGTTTAGTAGGATAAAATCTTTGGAAAATGTTTAGTAGGATAAAATCTTGCCAGACAGATGTTTTTATTCAAGCTATCTTGCAGAGAATTTTATCTGTTGTTGTACAAATATTTTCCTGTGTTCTTGTATTTGTTATTTTGTTCTGAGGACTGTGTCAGGACCTTGTCATGAGCATCTCATGGTCTGAACAACTGAACATGTTTTAATTGGAAGAAGGGTCTGGAAAGCACCTAAATTAAGAGGTTTGAAGGAAGTGGTTTCACAGACTGTGGAACCAAGCTAGTGGAGTTCTGCTACCAAACGAATTTCAGTTTTCACTGTGCAGTGCCTCCTCTTCGCTTGAGCATTCTCAAGTTCTCCATTAATCTTCCTGTGAATAAGTGAATTTAGCAGTCCAGCAGAAGACCATCCACATATTTGAGTAATTCCCAAAGTATCTCTAAGCTGTGAAACAGCACTACCTGTCTGGAAGATACTGTTTTAATGTGACTCTATTTAGGTGGTGCTTTGAGCAGTACAGCTGTCAGTTAAGCTAGATGTCAGTTAAGAAAACATATTTTCTAATGTAAAGTGCAATGAAATATTTTTCTTGCATGGAATTTTACTGACAATGTCATTTATAAAAGCTTTTCTAAGCAAAGGCTTCATAACTAAAGTGTTTTAAATGTATACCTTACTAGTCTGTATAGGACTTCGTGCACATACAGGTATTATACAATGAAGCACAGACACAGTAGTAATAAGTCCATTTGATTTTTTAAAATTCACCAAAATAAAAACAAAGAATAGCTGTGATATTTTAGAACTTTGAGACCATTAAATCACCTTTTCTTGTTGGATTATATTACAGATGCATGAGATGCTCTTAGGTTTTCTATTACCAAATGAAACATCTGCTTTGAGGCAGTGTTTCCTCATTTTCCTGTTGTTGTAGTTCTTCTCTGTTTATGCTGCAGTTGCCTAAGCCTTACCAGAGTGAAATGGAAATGGCTTACATCACCATAACATGATTTCATATCGATACATTGAATACTTGCTGTCAGTGAAAGCAACCGTGTCAAAATGGTTTCTGTGGAAAGGCGAGGTAGTGGCTGGGCTAAAATACACACTGTAGGTGTTTGCCTGTGACAGTAAAGTGAGTTTTAAAAACCATGCCCTCCCTATTAAAAGATGAGCTCTGAAGTTGCAAATAATAATTCCTTGTCCTATGACTCTTTATATTTAATACTTTTTTTTTCCTGGGGAAGGGCCTAAAATTTTTGATAATAAAATTTCATCCTCTTTCTAAATGGGCTTAATAGTGTGAAAACTGACATTGTAGTTAAATACACATCCCTAATTGCAGTGCTGCTGAGTACAAGCACAGCCAGAACCAGTACGAGACACCAAATTTTAAAGATGTTTTATTGTTTTCAAAACCTTTTTGTCTTGTCCTTTCTTACGCTCTGGTTTCATGCTGCCAACTCCTGCTCTACCCACTACGTTACTTGTCTCAAAGGTTAAAAGGAGTGAATGATTAGGAAGACTGGAGCTGAAAATGAAAGAATCACGTTTCCCTTAGCAGCTGGCACTGCAGGTACAACAGAACTTAGAAATTTTTGAGCTGTTGCAGTAGGGCCACCTGATATGCTCTCAGTCTGAGTTTCCAGATACACTGCTGCTCATTGCAGATCTTTTGTGAGACACTCGAAACCTTGAAGAGTTTAATCACCTTTTTACCCCCTTTATTGAGGTGTACAGTCTAGCTGTATGATATTAATACATAAGAACAATACTGTGGGCTCTGTATTTCTGAGTGTGAGAATTTTAGCTTGCTAACTATTGCTGGCTTCTTTCCCAAGGGAAAGCTGTCAACAGTTTCTCTTTTCAAAACATCTCTCTCCATTTCTCAAAACAGGTTCAGCAAACAGTGTTCCCTTTGCCAGAACAACTGTCCCCAGAGGTTGTTTCCTATTCCTGAACCAATGGAGAGAAGTGTCAGTCCAATGGACCAGTGATATACCATTTTAGCGCAGCATATTATAAAAGAAACTGTTGGAATTGTGAATAAAGCCTTCTTTCTCTTCTGACAACTATATGCACTCAATTTATTTTGTGTCCTACCGTGACACAATACAATTTAGGAATACTGAGCGTGCTGCTTTTGATATGACTACTTGGAGTCAAAACAGTGAACCACTATATAAACAAACAATACTCCAAACCCTAGTATCCTGATACACTTCACTAAAATAATTGGAAAAAAAAAATAGCCAATCTGAAAATACTCTGAAAATTGAATTTATCTTGTGTTTTGTACATTTGTGGCTAGCCACAGGAATACATAGTCTTTGTAATTAATGTTTTTTTCTCTAGGATGAATTTTTTTTCCGGTAGTCAGCCCTTTTTTTTTCTTTTTTAATCCTTTCTTTTTTGTAACAGCAGCACTCTTTGGATTAGTTTCAATAATTTTGAATATTGATTTTAAGATAAGCTATAATTTTAGAATGAAATCTGTATTTTAACTTACAAGCTTAAGTAAAAGCACTGTAACTGCACTTACTGTAACTTTTAGTTAATACTCTGAAAGAAAATAGAAAATACGTGTAAAAAAATTATAACACATTACTTTATGTTCATTACCGTGTTTTATTTCTGATAAGAAGTGCCTGCCATCTGTTGCCGCTTGAAAAGCTTCCTATTGATGAGCTATGGGAATGTGATCTCTTCCGTAATAACACTTCCAGTGTGTCTTGGGTGGATGTAATACATATTTATCCCTTGTCTGACTCTTAAGAAATGTTGAGGCAGTGGAAAAAGTGGAGGAGGAAGGATATGGGGAATAACACACTAGGGCTGACAGTTGTGATGGTAGGTGGGAAGCAATCAAGTAAGTAGGCCAGGTTGTTGCATTTAGTGTGTATGTACATGTTCCTTACTTTAAAAATCTGCCATTCTCTTATTTTTCACTCTCATTGCTCTTCTTCCTAAACAAAACCTTTTAAAATGCCAGCTCTGATGTAGTATTGGTGCTTTATGCATATTAATATAAGACAATTTTTAATCATCATCACTTAACGTCAGGAAAACCTTAGTCTTTAACTTCTTTGCAGTGTGTTTGCTTTTGCCTTCAGAGCTGAAAGCAGATAAGGCCAACATCTGTCTCCAGTTTCCTATAGAGAAGCAGGGTGCTTATTTCTTTGCTCCCATGTTTCTCTGTTGAATTCCCATTTGTGCATTTTAAATGCACTTTCATTTTCTTTCCTCATGATGTTGTTCTGCAACAAAACTCTGTAGTGAGCTTCTATAATAAAAGATTTGGTGAGGTTACAGGTGACCATTATGGGAGGAGTTTAATAATGATTGTGCTGAGAGTCAGAGTTGAGAGTTGACACTGTTTCCATTTGTTTTTCTGCAGCTGGCATACTGAGAAGAAAAAGCCACATTTATTGTCATTTTGCTGTGTTTGCTGTGACTTTGCTGTATCCAAGGCTCCATCTTAGCTGTAAAAAGCCTGAAACACTGTCTGCATCATTTAGTTAACTTCACTCTCCTGCTGTCTTTAAGTAAACAAAGAAGGTGCCTAATTACATTTCTACATTATCTGAAGTATAAGAGTATTACAGATAGTTGGGAACATTTTTTTAAAGCGCACCTAAACATAGTTCTCAGGTAGTTTGCACATGTGGTTTCTTTCCAGTGTATATTTAATTTAAATATTTAAATTCTTTCTGTTTTCTCCTTACCTTGTAATAGTTACAGTCATACAGCCCTTTCAGGTCAGGATGTGATAGGTGAATATGGGAAAGACGGAGGGCTTTTTTTACTCACACAGTGTTCTGGCACTTGGTCCAGTTTCATGCCTTTCTTCCTTAAGGTGTTCATCTAGAATTTAACATTATTTCAGAAGATGCTTGATGTAGTCCTTACAACATTGCACTTAAGACTATAGCTGTTTAAGGTGGCCCATGATACCTTCTGGATTAGTCTCTATCTGATCAGTAAATATTGTTATGTTTTGTACTGTATGGCTGCAGTAAATATTGTTAATGTTTGAAGCCTGTGCTTTCACGTGTTTGGATGGAAGGCGCTGTCCGTCTGCCCATGGGGGGTTTTTACATTGCTAAGTCTTGGTATCTGTGAATTCAAATCTGTAATGAATCTTAATGAAACTCAGTATTTATTAAAAGTGAAATATGAATCTCAGTGCTCGGATTATGTCTTCTTTGAAGTGTTCTATTATGTTATTGGTAGGTGAAGTTCCAGATGTGTTTTTAAAGAAAAACTGCATATAACAACTCTGGTCTTGGCATTCTTCTGACAAATGGGTATTTATTGTCTAGTAGATTTTATTAGAGAAATAACGGTTACTTACTTGATTTTCAATATATCTTAATTTAGTGTTTTATAAGCATCTGCTGTCAGTTGAAAATTTAAAGAACACTAACTTTGATTTTGGTATTTGTTTATCTTTTTGGCTGCAAACAAATTGATGGATCGGTTTTGCAACCATTTTAGCTAAATTTAACAGGTTGTTTCACAGTTCAGGACTCTAATGTGGTCAATTAATTTTAATAAAGACTCCAAATCTAAGCAATGTATAAGAGAAAATACTGAAATAAAACCTTATATCAAAATGTCATTGTATTCAACCCTAGTATTAAACACGTCTAGTAAATGAGATTTTTAAGATATTTGGCAAACTGAGATTGAATAGCTCTTGTTGTTGTTTATGGTGATGGGTTTGTGTGTGGAGAATTAAGTTTATATTTAATATGTTTAACATTTTAATAATACTTATGTCTTAGGAATTTTCTAAGAAAGTTGATTCCTGTGACAGTTGGGAGGAGGTGGTGTTTTATGTTCATAATTTCATTCTTCAAATTGAGTTGACAGAAAATGTTACCAAAATTTGTGTGAAGGGGTGTGGGACCCGGTATTGAGTCACTCAGTCACTTAGACTTCAGCTTCATTGCTCCTTCTCCTGCCTTAATGAAATCCTTCTTTTCTTTTTTATGCCTTTCACTAATGACATGTAAGACAGAAATTTTGAACATCTTTGCTGTTTTGACAATTTACTGCTGGGCCTATTTAATTTTCTCTGGACAGAAACACATTTGATGGAGAGGTACCAGATAGATCAGCCTCTCATTGTACCATAAAAGAAAGTATATGTTGTGAATAAAGAGTAGATGGGTACATTTAATGCTACTATGTCCTGATTATTGCTTCTACTTTATCTCAAACATTTGTCATTTATTGTCAGTGTTGTCTTTTATTTTACATTGAAATGAATGAAATCTGTATAAATGTGACCGTGTTTTGCTTTGGGATGAAGATTTCTTAAGCCACCTTAGTGCAACTATTAGAAATGGTGTGAACACACCCAGAGTAGCTTCACTTTAACCAGTTAGTCAAGTCTCCTCAAGAAAAGAGCCAGGTTCTCTTGAGTGTAATAGATGAAAGAAATAAATACTAAATGGTCATTTTCAAGGATGTTTTCATGGAAGTGGTGTGATATTGAAGACTTCTTTGTTTTGTATTTCCTGATAGCTGACATTACTATTAATCATGATCCAAGTTCTCTAAAATAACATGGCAAACTTAATTAAAATAAGTTGGCCAAAGGTCCCATTATTCGTGCCTTGGTTGATTTTTCAGCTCTTTGTCTTTGGATTATGAACGTGAAATGTGAATCAGCTAGTGAATAGTAAGAATTTCTAGACTAAAAATCTGTCTAGCATAAAGCTCATCACTCAGTCAGTCTCTTGGGTAGCAATATTGAAGATCATGTTATACTTCCTATGTATAGGAAATTTTACAATGGAAGTGGTCAGATGGAGCTTATTTGGATTGCTAGCTGGTTGCAGAGAGGGAGAAAAAAGCATTTCACTCATGTGTAGTTCCAGAATCAAGACTAGAAATGAAAAAAATAAACAACAAAATCTAAACAGCTTTTTCAGTTACCAACTCACACAGTCACTTTAAAACTAGGATCATAACCCTTATTTTTTTTGAAAATTTTCTCCAGTATTCTTCTGGCCATAGTAATGCTCTTATATAAAGTAGAAGAATTAATATGTCTGTATGGAGGATGTTTTTACTTGCTGTGTGCATAATAAGGTGGGGGGGTTTTGTCCTTGGTTGGTTTTGGGGGGTTTCCCCCCCCCTTTTGTGATTTCCTCTAAACTGTGCTTGAAACAAATAAACTTAGACTTGGAGAATATTTCAGGGAGAAAAATGTGATAGTCTAGAGCTTCAAGTCCTGCTCCAGTTTGTTGTTTTTTTTTTTTTTTTTCTCCTATCACCTTTTTTGCTTAATTGCATTCTCAGGGTTTCTGGATGTGTTTGGTAAGCATTGTTCTTGGAAAGCAGTGCCTCTGACACAAGCGTACAATAATATGAGTTACTGGGAAGAAATCCATAACTTTCCTGTGTCTTATAAAGTTATCCCTGCTAAAGAAAGTTCCTGGTTTATTAAGGAACAGTGGAATGCTCCAGCATCCCCACGCACCTAGGTACATCCCAAGGACACATCTTTTATGTATCCTATTGGGATACATAAAAACAAAATATTTGTGGATGTTAGCTTGGAGTAGGAAGGCATGGTAATTTTCTTTCTAGTCACTTCATGAAAGGTAAATGTACTCTGACAAGTTTTATATAGGCCTTGTATTGACCTAGTTTTTAATCTTGATTGACTGACCTGATCTCCTTCAGTGACAAGGTGACCCGCTTAGTGAATGAGGGAAGGGCTCATCTTGTTTATATGAACTTTAGTAGAGCCTTTAGTAGTCTTCTGTGAAGTTTCCCACAGTCTTCTGTAGAAACTGGCTGCTCATGGCNATCAGCAATAGTGTGGCCAGCGAGACCAGGGCAGTCATTGTCCCCCTGTGCTCATCACTGGTGAGGCTGCACTTGGATCTCTGCGTCTAGCTCTGTGCCCCTCTTGACGGGACGGACGTTGAGGTGCTGGAGGAAGTCCAGGGGCTTGGGGAAACCTTCTTACTCTCCACCTGAGAGGAAGGTGTAGCCACATGGGGGTCAGTCTCTTCTCCCAGGAAGCGAGTGATTCAAGAAGAGGAAGTGGCCTCAAACTATGCCAGATGAAGTTTAGACGATATTTGGAAAACTTTCTGTGTCGAAATACTGGTCAGGCATCAAACCTGGCTGTCCAGGGCAGTGTTGGAATCATGAAGATATCTAAAAGATGTGTAGATGTGGCACTAAGGGACGTGGTTTAGTGATATTCTTGGGTGAATCCATAGTCTATAGTACCAGCAATTACAGTAAAGTGAGTGAGTGCTACTGACAAACCAGCCAAGCTTGTTAGTATGGATAGGTATGTGTGTCTGTAAGGGGGAGATGGGAGGAGCTGACTGTTGGTGTGACCAAGTGAGTCTGGGTGGCTGTTGGAGACACAACAGGATCTGGAAGATCCTCATGAGACTGCTGCTGAATGTGTTATTTTAGTTTATTTTTTTTNGTCTTCTCGGGAAGAAGCTCTCTGGATGGCCAAGCCTAGAGACTGGTGGGAAATGTAATTAAATTCAGGTGGCCATTGGTCATTATTGTTCTCAAGGGCTCAGTATTGGAGTTGGTTCTATTTAATGTTTTTATCAACAACCTGTGTCAGGGGATCATCTGCTGCTCCAGTTAGCCTGCAGGTAATGCCAGTTGGGTGGGAGTATTGGTTTGGAGGGCAGAAAGGCTCTACAGGATTATCTGGGCAGGATAGATTGGTAGGCTGATGCCAGTGATATGAGACTGAACACAGTCCAGTGTGATGTCGTGTCCTTGGATCAAAATAACCCCATGCAGTGCTACAGGCTGGGGACAGAGTGGCTGGGAAGCGTTTCCGCCGTAAAAGACCCAGGGGAANCTGTTGGTGTGACCAAGTGAGTCTGTGTGTCTGTTGGAGACACAACAGGATCTGGAAGATCCTCATGAGACTGCTGCTGAATGTGTTATTTTAGTTTATTTTTTTTCTGTTCCGGGGCTGTCCTATTTTTTTCTGTGTTCAGTTATTAAGATGCAGATACCTGCTTCATTGAAGGTAGAGTACTGGTGCCATCTGGTGGTGTTAGAACGTTCCCAGGAATGAGAAAAACCACTTGTGAGGAATTCCACTGATGTGAAAAATTGCTGGCGTGATACTATAAAAAGTACATGGATATATTTTCTGCCTTAACATGTAATTATTCTCTTGAATTAAGTCATAAAAATCTGTACTTGTACTCAAAACTAGGCTTGCTACAGCAAATTTAAGTCTGTATTTCTTCCTGTTCAACAGAAATGTTTGTTTCTAGTAGTTTCTTTTATGAAACAGCGCATTGCAAACACAACATAAAAGAGTTCTATTGTAGCTTACAATATTTTAAAACTCAGTTCGAAAGACAAGTTATCTTCTGTTACTGCATTTTGCTAAGCCCAGCACAAACTTCTCACTGCTAATGTTTGAAGTTGTTGTTCTCTTTTATAAGTCGCTTATATGTTGTTTCAAAGTAAAAGTTCAACAACATATATCTGACAGCGGTTGAAATAAAAAAAATTGGTATCTGAAGCCAAAGCAGCCACTATACTGTTTTCTCTGTCCTTCCATCTGTTGAAATCATGTCCTGCATATTAAGTTGCTTACCTGAGGTAGTATCCTTATCCTTCTTCAGGATACTGTATGGGCTGTATTGACATTTCTAGCAATGGAAGTAGGACTATGTCTGCTTCTCTGGTTCTCTTGCAGTAAATTTCTAGCTGATAAGTATCTTGCCCTACAATGGAAAAACTTGGAAAAGAGGAAGGAACTATTTTAAGCTGGTGAGGCTTTTAAATTAATTTCATTTAGCTGTTATTCTTCATCTGTTGCAGGTCAGCATATTAGTCTAATACGTTACTTTTAAATAAATTTCCTTGTGGAACACAGGTCTGTCTATTCAGTCATTAACAACTGCTCTCCTTCTATTCTGACTGATCGGAATAACAGACTATTTTTGTTTCAGTCCAGCTAATTGAAAAAGACAAATTCTGTGCTTACCTCTCTTCATAATCTCTGACCATACAACACTTTACTTGCATTGTGATGGAAGTGTGAATTAGATTTTTTTTCCAATAACTGATTGCATTAGTTCTGTCATTACATGGTTGGGCTCACAATATCAGAAGCTATTTTTTAATTCTGGCTTTATGGAATAAGGTGTTTCCAGGCCTATTCAGCTAGTATAGTTTGTGGAATTAGATAGAAACAGCTATTAAAATTGAACATTTATAAGAGTACTTAGGAATTTGATGTTAGGGATTTGATTTAAATTAATATTTAATATGCTTATCAATATTTATTGGTTATCTTTGGGAATAATGAAACTGGTTGCCATGGCAAGGGCTGTATTCTTTTTCGACATTTTAACTCAGCTCATTGAAAATCTAGGTTTGTCTGTTGAGTTTCACCAGTGTGCAGCTAGTAGCAAAGTGAGATGTTTATGCCTGATGTAAGCCACACAATCATAAGCATCAGATTTGAAATTTTTCTTTTCCACACTTAGTTTTGAATCTGAACAAAGTTCTATTGTTGTGATGCTTTGTTATTAGAGCTGTGACTTTTACCTTACACACACTGTCCTTGAGAGTTGAGGTACACCTGCTGCTTCCAGTATTTTTGTCATTCAGCTTTCAGTGCTGTATGACTTTAGTACCTTTCAGTAATTATTCAGCAAAAATGTTATTATTTGCTACATTTAGCTGTTTTCCCCAGGATTTCTCTGCTGTATTATACTTCTGCTTTTTAATGAATTAACATTATTGTGCTATGTTTCAGCAGAAGAAAAATATTTGTGCTTATTCTATTAAAATAAAGCAAAGTTGTAATGGTTTGTAAATCTGCCATTCACTTTAGTTCTGGATTTGTACCTGGTAAGAATAACTTCCTCTTTTGCTTTACAAAGCTAGGTGGTACAAACAACAGTTACCATTTGATAATCTGACAAGTTCTTAAGAACAATCACAGCATTTAAGAAATCCTTTAAACAAAGTATTAGTACTCCTAATTTATTACAGTATCAGTAGAATGATCACTTGCCCAGTCTCTAGCAACCATCTGGATCTAAAAGGGAACTGAATTTCCCTGTCTTAAGCTTTTAAAGTGCATCACTATCACCCTGTAAGTAGAACAGGAAGAATACGGTGATCATTTAGGACCAGTCTGATAGTTGTTTTTTGTTTTTTTTTTTTCCTCACAAATTGAGTGCCACTTACTTCTTCCACATGAACCAAAGCGTAATCTTGTCCTCTCCAGCAGCAGTGAGGGAAGATGCATGACAAGTTGTTTTGGAAGACTGTTACTTGAGTTCATGTTGGGATGTGCTTTTCGAGTGGTGATAAGCCTCTGAGCTGGTTTCTTTAGAAGCAGAGTCTGTTCTCACATTTTGCTGGAGAAATAGATCTTTTAGATGACAAAGTCTTACAGAGTTTATTCTACTGTGTCCTCAATGGGGATCTTTTTTTTGTGGGTTCCAACAAAAGAGCATCTCCTGCAACTCTGTGTTGCTTTCAGTTAATAATAATTTTTATTTTTAATTCAATCAAAGAAGTTCACGTTGGAACTGCAAAGGGAGTTTTCATCAAGTACTATCATTAGCATCATGTTTTGTCATTGTTTTCATAATTCCCTTAGCAATATAACAGCAAAGTCAGTAACTACAGGCTATGCCTTTGATTTTTTGGAGCAGGAAGATGGAATTAGTAGTACTCTCTACCTGTCTCTGTAACAGCTGAATCTTCCCTGCATGCATCAATAAGAATGATTGCTTCGTCGGTCAAATTTGCCTATTCATGTGAGATTTTATCACCTTTAGCCAAAGAATAAAGGTCTTCTTTTTTATTATTTCTTTTAATACAGTTTTATTTTGGCAAATATCTAGAGATTCTGGAAATACTAATTATTTCCTTGAAAGTATTTTGGGAAATTGAGATACAAGGAGGAAATTACTTGAAAATAGAACTTGAGAACTGAGAATGCTGCTCATCCAAATGTGCATCTTCAATTCAAAATATTTTCTTTTCTTACAGACTTTCTAGTCTATAGGTTGTTGTTCAAGAATTACGCTTATTTATTTGGTTCTTTTCCCTGTCATTTTTTGAGATAATGAATTTCTTCTTATTTTCCCATCACATGGTAACAGGACTTCTTAGGACTTATTTTTTGAGCCATTTACCTTGTCTAGTAGGAGACTGTGTTAAATCCTTTTTTTAATTTCTTTTTCCTGAGGATCAAAATTTTTTCTCCTTTTCTTGCTTACAAGTGCTTCTACTCCACTGTTATCTTAAATCAATAGACATACCTAAATACTTAGGTGAATTTAGTGATCTGAGTATTTCTTTGTGGCAGCTGTATTTTGAGGAATTTTGGATGTTAACTTTCAGACTATTTTTCTGTCTTTTCAGGTCTCTGGATGGCAGACTCTGAAAAGAAATGCTGTTTTAAGAGGTATGCCTCATGTAGGCCAAAATACTCTGGACTGGTTTCTGTATAAATGACAAGGCTGTTCTTCTGAGGAGCCCCTCTGTTGATCCTCTCTGTAATCTTGCATGAATAATAGTTTCAATGCTGACATCTCTGTGAAATGTGAAAGCTTGTACCAGGATGTGCTGGCTTGTCTTATCAGTTTCATAATTTTAGTAGTGAGGCCTGTAATTGCTTGATCGTCTTAAGACAACATTGCCTTAGTGGACAAAGTGGATGAAGCACAAACAAAACTAGTTGACTTTCTGGAATGTGCATATCCCCTTCCAGTCTCTCCTGGCTCTGTGTATGTGGGGGGGTTTGTTTGTTTGCTTGGTTTTTAATTGGAAGTATAGTCCAGATTTTGTAAATGTCCTCACTCCCTTTTTGGTGCTTTGTAAGTCTTCCAGACAGAGAGAGGCTGACACAGTGCCAGCAGTGTGGTTTAAAATAATGTCAG
Source organism: Donacobius atricapilla (assembly GCA_013397315.1). Taxonomy (NCBI): domain Eukaryota; kingdom Metazoa; phylum Chordata; class Aves; order Passeriformes; family Mimidae; genus Donacobius; species Donacobius atricapilla. The sequence continues at coordinate 56,897 of WBMY01008197.1, forward strand.
CTGGAACCAAGATGAAGAAATACTAATCTTTTTGCAAATCATCTTTTTTCATGTTAGCTGAATGTTTGGAACATTTTCTCTGTGTGTTTGGGGTTTCATGTTCCAGCACTGAATCTCTTCGGTCTCCATTCTTGATGTGTTGTTTCTGAATAATTCATTGCTTATCAGCTGTTAAGAAAACAGTCTCCTCCAAATGGAATTTTTCTACCAGGTCTCCCATCCCTTTCAAGCAGATGTGGTGTCATATGTTAGAAAAATAGGCTTTGTCTTTATAAGGGAAAAATTGACTTATTGTTTGGAGTATTTTCTTATCTTAACTTTTTTAAACAGAATCTCTTAATTCTTTTTAAGCACTTCAGAGAGCTTCCTATTTCTCTAAAGCAGTGCAGTGCTGATTTGTTCTGCCTCCAGAGTAATAACCAGGATGAGGTACTAACAACTTGGGTTAAGAGTGACTCTTCAGCTATTGAGTAAGATTTTGATGTTGCTCTTTTTTATGCAGTGTTTACAGAAGTCCTAAAGAAAGTGACGCTAAGAATTAGGGAAGATGTTACTGCTATTTTCAACACAACCTGTAGACAGAAATCGAGATGAAGGTACCGCACAGCTCTTGGAAGTGCACTCTTGCGGGATGAGAGACATTGTACTTGAGTTACAAAGCAGGAGATTCCTATGAGGCATTAGGAGCATTTTTTGCTGGTGAGGGTGGTTGGGCCCTGAAACAGGTTACCCAGAGATGCTGTGGAATTTCCTTGTTGAACATTTTCTGAGTGAAGCAGGAATAGCCCACTGTAACTCAATTTAAGTGGGTCTGCTTTGAGTGCAAAGTTGGAATATAGCACCTTGGAGAGGTTGTTTCATTATAGCCATAACGTTATCCTATAATCTATGTAACACGCTAAAGGGACACTTTTTATGAATTTTACATTTCCTGTAAAAACATTTGAGACTTCGTTTCGTGTGTTGTGTCTCTTTTTTGGGTGGGTGGGTTTGTAATTTTTTTTTGTTTTGTTTTGCTTTGTGGTTTGTTTTTGTTTGGGTGGGGGTTTTTTTGTTCTGGTTTGTTTGTTTTGTTTTGTTGGCTGGTTGGTGAGTTGAGATGAGTTTTGTGATTATAGAACTGAGGAGTGACTTCTTACTATTCCAGCAACGTGGTTTTGCGGGAGAACTGTGGTTTGTCTCCAGTGCTTATTTGTTGACTAAGTACAAAATAAGACTTAAATGTTTTTTAATCAAGTGTCACAGTTCAGTCAGTGGATTGAAAGTTTCAAAGTTATCCACAGTTCTTAAGTTTGAGAGTGCTTGCTGTCATAGGTTATTATTTGAGCAGGTAAATCTCAGAAGAACTAACAGTTTAATTTAGAACAAAAGAATTTCTGTGTTACAGAGATTTGCCTTTCTTGGCTCTGGCTTTCCAAAAACTAAATTAAGGTATGGTATTTTCTGTTGTCTGCTCACTACTGTGAGGGTTTAGTGGGAGCCTGAGGTTTGCAGTGTTCAAATGGGCTATTAGGTTTGGAAAATGATATTTGGTAAATGTTCAGAATCTGGTCTGCCCTTTGAATTTACCTGTTTTTATATAGAACGGTAGCTTTCTGTGAAACTTTTGCTTCTGAATTTGACTGCGATCCTGTGAAAGATTTAGAAGCTCTTGAGCCTGCATTCACCCAGTGAATGATGGGTCACATTACAAAATAAGGCAAACGTAAATAGTCTCTTTTAGAGGCTTGCTGTTCTTACTAAAGCCTGCACAGTCCTGAGTGAGTCTCTGTAAAAACCAAATGTGTCAATTGCGTGATATGGTTTTGGTCTGATTTTTTTTTTTAATATATTTTTAGGCAAGAAGGTATCAGCCTAGGTAGTGCTTTGGAAAAGTAAACCTATTCCTATTACTGCTTCAAGTCGGTGTGCATGACTTCTAATGTCAGCCTGATTCTGTGTGTTTTCTTTTTACAGCAGCCAGTTCTAGATGTTGAGTTCATGCTAACTTCATTGAGTTGGTGTCTCTGTGATTATGACTGTCTAACAATCATCATCAGCTTGAGATCAGTCATTATAGTGAGAAGTTCAGCTTGTTTATTACATGGATAGGCTGAGGTTGTAAATTCATAGGATCATATGATAATTCAGATTAGAAAAGACATCAGGAGATTACGTCCTTCATGTCATGTGGGTACCTGTAATAGGACCTGAGGGAATGGCATGAGCTGTGTCAGGGGAGATTTAGGTTAGCTGCTGGGGAAAAGTTCTTTCCTCAGAGGGTGCTTGGGCACTGGAACAGGTTCCCTAGGAAAGTGGTCACGGCATCAAGCCCGACAGGGGTCAAGAAGTGTTCGGACAATATTCTCAGGCACATGGTGTGGTTGTTAGGGATGTCAGTTGTTGTTAGGGATAGACAATTCCATGGGTCTCTTCCAACTCAGGATATTCTAAATTATCCAGCTGCTCAAAGCAGAGTAAACTGAGGTCAGACCAAGTGGCTCAGTGTGTTATCCAGGTATCTGTTTGTGCTTTTAAGCTTCATGGTTTCTTGGGAATGTGTATTTAGATTTCTGTGGTTTTTGTTTTTAAGGTTTGATTACTTGTTTTGGAGGTATGTGAATTCATTTTTATCTTTCTTTTCAACATATAAGTGTTTGAGAGATGGGAAGATGAATTCTGTGAAAGAGATCGCCTGGAATTCAGATTTGAAAAATGCCCCTTTTTCAAAGGGAAGTTGTTTAAGGGAGACCTGGATTTGTCTGGAAAATAGAGAAATAGGTTGTGGGATTCTTAGTCAGACTTGATGTTTTGGATGTTGTGTAGTCTTGCTGTTTAGTTCCAGTTTGTATGAGATTACTGGCATGGATTAATTGCATGTGCAGAAGCTGTCAGTAGCCTAAGCAAAAGGACGTCACTTCATTCAGAATACTTGAGAGGAATCCAGCACCTGGTAAACATGCTTTGTTCTTTTACATACTACATGTTGATACACTAAAAGCGGCTCTTTGAGAGTCTACATAATAATAAAAAGAGATGCTGAGACTTCTGAAGGACACTGAGATTTTGTCAAGAGACGTCATCTTGTGTTCATGGGAGGCCAGCAGTTAAAAAGAACTAACTTGGCTTTCAGTTGTTTGTTTGATAAACTCATATAAAATGAAATTTTCAGGGTGATTAAACTGATGTAAAATCTTAAATATTTGAGAAATATCTTTTAAATTCGTTTATGTACTCTGAATGTTAAACTAATGGGTAGTTTTTATAACAAGCTGGGGTTGAGATAACATAGAAATAGGACTTGGCATATCAATTATAATACACTGGTCAGCATTACCGTCTTGGGAGTATTTTGTCCCTTCTGCTTGCTTCTGATTTCCAGATCTAATGCACTTTTTTTCTCCTGCAGCACAGTACTTCAGGTAATATATGATTACTTAAAATGTATTTGGTGTGGGGCTTTTTGGTGGGGTGATAACAACTTGCTGTCTTATGTGGTAAAAGTGATGCTTAACTTTTGTTTGGCGGTAGGCTGTAGAAACATGGTTATCTTGGGTTGCCTTCCCAAGAGCAGATGTGTGGTTCAAGTAGCCTAGTACCCCTTCTGAGCTGATAGTGTATTCCAGACAGGAACATGAAAGACATCCTGTATGACCCACCTATCCACATGGAGAGTTTCGTCTTAGGCGTTGTGAGTGGTAGCTTAGCCTTGTATGTCCTGGTATGACTGTGTATCATCTTCAAATGCAGTAATCATGAGAAAAAAAATAGTCGATGATGAAATCTGCAATTATGTTGTTTATGTCTCCCTGAAGTGATATAAAACAGGCAGGTGATACATGGAATTACTTTACATAATGTGAAATTAACTTTATATTTTTAATTAGTTGCTATGATTAATGAATTTAATTTCTTATATGAGGTTGTAACATTAGTGTCTCTATTTTTTTCTTCATATATGTTGTTAGTTCTGCTAAAATTTTCTTTCTATTTCCTTTCAGGAAGGTATTCAAGTTTTCTGCAAAGTCTAGAGTATGTTAGTTGACTGAACTGACATCTTGGTAATATGCCATTTTTTTGCAAGCTTCTCTCTACCTTTCTAAATAGATATGAAGTGATCTGGCCGTTTTAAAAATCTATTTTTATTAATTTTTAAATTTTTAGTTAGTCCTCTTATAACAGGTTAACTGTTTTGAAAAGCAAGAGAGGCATTCTTAGTTCTTTTTCACAAGACTAGAGGACATGGGTCACTATTGTACAAAACACAGGCTTAATTAAAGACTGACAGTGATACCTTTAAAAGTTGCATTGTTTATTGGAGATTCAAGGTGTGCTGAAGCAAACATATCTGCATGAGCAGAGAGGAGATCCTTTTCCTGTTTTAATAGCTGCAAGAAAGCAGCATGGGACAGGCCTTTGGAACAGATCTCTGACTTTAGGTTTTATCACCTTTTGAAATTGAGGTGTCTACTGCCCTGGAAAGACCTGTTACCTTTCTGTTGCTTCTTCCAGTCGTTCTTATTTTCAGTCCCTTAAACATCTAATGAGAGAGACCTTCTGTCCTCCTTGAAAGGTGTATAAGGTTGGTTTGATAGGCTTGCTCTTGATGTTCTAGAAGTTACTCAATTTTCCAGGGCAAAAATGTGTATGCCTTCTTTCCTGTTAAGTTGGAAAAGTGTGTATTGTTCTTGCTAGCCTCTATTTTTTTTCCCCTGGCACAATGCTCTTTACTACAATTTTGTATTATTTTTGCCTTTGTTGTATGGTTCAGTCACTGTTCTCATAATATTATGCCCCATCTGAATTTTTTTGTTGTTTGTTGATGGTTCTTCTAGTGGTAGTGTTTATTTGTACTGTCATGAGGAAAAACTGTAATTTTTTTTTTCTAGAAAACAAACAACTTCTTTGCTTCACTTTTAAGACTTTGGCTCTTCTGCCGTAGTAGTGCTTGGATTCTGCCTGTGGTTATCCTGAACATTTTCTTCTGATTTCCTGCCTAGACAAGTAACTAGAGTTGTATTGATTCTGCATTTTTCAGGATCTGTTGTAGACTAATTTCTCTTTTGTCTGTCATTAACTGTGCTTTTTAGTGTGCTGACCTTCTATTTAACTGGTTGGTTGATGCCATCCCTTGAGCTCTTCTTGAAGAGTGATGTTGAATAGCTCTTCCTCAGCACCACAGAAACCTACATATCTCATGTAGTAGCTTTTAACTGATGACCTCATGCACTAATTTGAAGGATTTAGTGTGTGTCTGGTTTTCAGAGGGTTGAAAATAATTCTGCAGTTTAGAAAAGTAATTCAGTTTGAGTAGAGGTTCTCACCTACTTTTTCTATTGCAAAACCAAGCTGCTCTTTTATTCTTCTGTAATGGGGGGGGTCACTAGATTTATAACTAAATTTCAAATACTATAAAATAAGTTTCTTTTTTTCATCACTGTTTACTTCTTAACCATGAGAACTGGAAGTCTTCCTGGTGCTGTTTGTATAGGACAATGCAGATTTGAATGGGTGGTTGTTGGATATGTTTCTCCATAGTTTATAGTGGAACATATGGGATTTCTCTGTGCTGGAATAGTTCAGACTGGTGTGGAAGTTTGGTAGCTCTTTTTTCTTAGTACCACTTCACTGAACATAGGGGGAAAAAAAGATGATGAAATTACAGATCAGACAATCTTGTTGCAATATTTTTGTGTGAAACTTGAGGAACATGTGTAACCATTCAAATTCTGAAATGTTTTCCAAACTGAGCTAGATGAAAACCAGTATTTGTGAGCCAGGGACAGTAAAACCACTTTAAAGGAAAACAGTGTAATTTGGTGACTTCTGCAGTGTGAGAACCAAATGTTGTAAGCAAGTATAGTCTGCTCTGTTAATTAACTAGAGTGCTGGTCAGATTCTGGTAGCTGTACAATTTTCAAAATATTTTGAAAAACATAATACAGCTGTGTTTAAAAGATAACAGTTTATTTGTAAAGGCTTTGTGGGGTGTCTTCTCTCTAAGCAATTGGGGTTGCTGCAAAAACAGTTAAATGAGCTTTTTCATTTTTGATTTCTAATTTTTTTTTTTTGCTTTTGAAGATCTTTATGCCATCACATGCTCGAAAGAAAGGAAAAATGTCTAGTTTGTGTTTTGGCACAACAAACTGCTCCTCTGCCAATGGAATTATTTTAATCTGTAAGGTAGTCTTTAATTAACTTTAAATGAAAGGGGTTTCAGAAGGTTTATTTTTCAGCCCCATTATTGAGAGACAGATTCAAAACTATGCTTCAGCATTGTGACACAAGGCAAACACTTGAAAGTGTGGTTAGACTTAACAGTTGCTTTGACTTTTCAGTTGTCAAAACACTTTTGAATTGAAATTACTTTGAAGATTTTTTCCCTCCATATTTCATGAGTTTTCCATCACTATGAGACCGAATATGATGACTCAAGTTACCAGGATAGTAGGGGTTTATCTTAAATCTGAGTCTGTTGGTTGGTAAAGGAACTTACTAGTAGCTGTCCTGGTTTAGGGCAGATCTGGGGGGAAGCCTCCGAGTGGGGTTTCTCTGGGAAGCAAACCCAAATGGCCCCTCCCCCAACTGGGCTGGGAGAAAATCTTCTCAGAGAAAAGTGGAAAAAACTATTTATTTAACAAACAAAGTGCCCACAAGCATAAAAAATATATAATATGAAAAAATAAAACCTTTTGCTACTCCCAAGAGAGATGGCAAAATTGAGATAAGTCCTTGCTGAGGGTGTAGCTCAGCTGTCTCAGTCTCCTATCAGTCCCAGTCCATTCGGCACTGGAAAATGCCAAGGTCCAGGCCCCAGTGAGCCACAGGTGTAAGATTCTGGTGTCTCTCTGGGTTTTTCAGTTCAGAACAGGT
>WBMY01008197.1:63795-118685 GCA_013397315.1 Donacobius atricapilla
AAAAAAAAACCAACAAAAACCCCCCACAGCAGTCCAGGGAGCTTCTCTGCCTCAGCCACCTAAACTAACTAAAAGCCCAGGGGATTTCTGTCCCACTGTCTGGCCCTGCTTCAGATGAACACAGTCTAGGAGTTGAATGCAGAGGAGTGGGTGCTGTTTCTCAAAACAAACCCTGTGCTTCTCCCTGCTTCGCTCCCAGAACCAGTCTTAAAGGCACAGAACACAATATCCTACAAAACAGAACAGAACATTGGGGATACAAGCATCATAAAGTCACCCCAGGACAGTAGCATACTGGAAGGGCGTACTGGAAGGGCCATTTTCTATGCTCATGCAGTTCTGACTTGCAAAACGGTGTGGGGTTTACATTGTTTAGTTTCTGTGAAGTGACGTGAAAGTTAGTGCCACCACTGTGTGTGCACAGCCATGTACGTTGTACGGAAGTCTGAAGCTGGGTTAACACAAGTTAATCCTTTACTCCCAAATGGCTACAGTTGTGTTACTTTATGATATGTCTCTTCCACAGACACCAAAGATGCTAACAAGGAAGATTAAGCTTTGGGACATTAATGCCCATATAACCTGTCGTCTGTGCAATGGATACCTGATTGATGCTACTACTGTAACAGAATGCTTGCATACTTGTAAGTAGAAGTAAAATTAAGTTAAAGTTGCTGACTTGGTGTTTGTTTGGGTTTTTTTTAAACTTGATATGCGGCATGTTGTAATGATTTAAAGTTGAAAATTAAAATATGTATTGTGCATCAGCCAAAATAGCATGTGCTTTACTAGACTGCTTTCCTTCAACAGATGATTTGCTTTTTTACCAAAGCAAATGAAGGGAACATTAAAGCTGTGCTGCATAAACTTGATGGCATATCCAATTAGTGGTCATGTAAATATTCAAGAATGCAGTCTGTCTTCATGATAAAGGAATGTGGAATACCTAGTAGCCTCTTCTGTGACAGCTGATGTAGCATATGTTCTCTGCCTGGAGCCTTTCAGAGGTCTCTTTCTCTCCTCTTCCTCTGCAGAAAGAAGAGTAGCTTATTAATAAAGAATAAGTATGTTGTATTGTATCCTAGAAATAAACTTATATTCCAAAACATTATGATAAAGTAGTTGTTTACTATTAAGTTACTTTGTGAATTTCTACTTTCATGTGAGCAAAGGATGACTTAGAACCTTGCAATGCATCCCATGTTTTAAAATTATTCTGCCACAATATTAATGTTTATTCTGGAAAAAAGGTTGTATGTTGTTTAATTAGCTAAATGACTTAGTCCTAAATTTTCTTGGAAGGCAACTATTTGGTGACTGCATCTTCATCATAAAACAAAAAGTGTCAGCAGACTTCTTCACCTCATATATCTGACAAAGGGGAAAGGCTATGCTCATGATTTGTCAGTGATTATGTTTCTTATTATATTCCATTTAGAAACTCTGTTTATCAGCCTTGATGAATTTGTTGTACTTGTCACACTTCATGTCGTTCTGGATATCTTCATAGAATCTAGGCTGCTAGAATGGTTTGTTCTACCATTCCAAGAACCACAGAAGGGTTCTAGAATCTAGGATCTATATCCAATCCCCTGGCCATGGGCAGGGTCAGCATCTCTGGGGTCAGGTTGCTCAAAGCCCCATACAACCTGGCCTTGAATGCTTCCAGGGATGGGACATCCACAGCTTCTTTGAGCCACCTGTGCCAGTTACCCTCACAGTAAAGAATTCTAATTTTCTTTTTCTCTAATTTCTTTCTAATATCTAATCTGAACATATCCCCCTTTAGTTTGAAGCTATTCCCCCTTGTCCTGTCAGCACATGCCCCTGTACAAAGTCTCTCTCCATTTCACTTCAACTTTTGGAAGACTGCGTCAAGGTCTCTCCAGAGCCTTCTTGCTTCATACCTCAATTTCCATAGTATTGTTTTCAGAGCTAGACTTCTACTTAGTTTTGCCCAAATTTCTTTACTGCTGCTTGTAAGGAGAGTGGATACAAAATGAGTATCATAACAACTTAAATATGGCTGACAGAGAGCTAGAGAGAGGTCATTTTTCATTGTTCTTTAAAAATAAAACCTCACAAATACCCTTCAGCTGATATCATCTGTACAATCTCTTAAATTTGCTTATGGTGGAAATAAATAATTAATCCACAGCGCTACAGCGCTTGCTGCAAAAGTCAGGGAATACACCTTACAACCTTTTCCTGCTCCTTTTCCTGTTTTGGTTTTTTTTGGCTTGTTTTTCCCTTATTTTGACAGTTTATTTTTTATGAATACTATTTCATTCTGCCCTGTAGTATTAGTTTTGTGAGAAGAGGCACAGGGTCCTGTCTTTTTAACAAAACTTCATACACTGGCATTGTTTACATTGTATAAGATAATGCTAATAATGTATGTTCCTGGAAAAGCATCCTCCCAAAAACTATCATAAAATTACTCTGTCTGCTGAGATAGTGAATTCTCTTCTAAATTATACCACCTTGAAATTTTCATTCTGTTCTATTCAGAATGGCAAATTTTTCTTAACTTTTCATTTTTTCTCTAATTTCCTGATCTTCAGCCATTCAGAGACTCTTCAGTAGTAAATGAAGTTCTTGAGTCCTTTAGTGAAAGTAATTTGGAGGACCAAGGCCAGTCCTCTGGAGGAACAGAGCAAATTTTTGTAAAATTGAATTCAGGAGAGAACAAAATAGTTTTGTTTTCTTGGCTACTTATTTCTCTGCTGTGATTTTAGCTTGTTGGTGATGAGTAGGCCTCCGAAGTCAGTTGCTAAAAACTTCATTAATGCTCAGTCTGAAGGCTTTTTTTTTTGTATCTGTTTCTTGATGAAAATTTTAGGCTAGATAATATATGCAGGTCTTGTTAAACTTTGTGTTTGTAATGTCAGTTTTGTAAGTGTTTTCATGTGAAAGCTGTCCTTCTGTGTTATGAAAGGGAAAACTTTATGTTACGAAAGGTATTGTCTTCTGGATTTTCATGGAATAATAGGATCATGTAGGTTGAAAAAGACCTTTAAGATCATCAACTCCAACTACTACCTAACACTGATTCATCAGGATGATAAAAGGTTGACTTGAACCAGATACAGAAATGAAGAAAGTCCAGAGAAGTGAAACTGTTAAAATAAAAAAGTGAGCATTAGCCTTGCCTGTTCCTGTTACGGTGAAGCCTGTCTGATGTGTTTGAGAAATCAGAAAATGTGGAGCTTAGTTCGTGTCCACAATTAGTGCCTTCATATATGGGTAAACAGAGATCAGAGACACTGGAAAATCAAGGTAATGGAAAATTCTAGTAATAATGTTTCAGACTATAGAACGATTCCCATGTTGTCTGTCCATTACTCCAAAGACTTCCAGTTTCACGACAGTTTATTAATCCCAACCTGACGCCAGAAAAACATAATCTAGATGGCTGCAGCACCCTTCATAAGCCCTCTAGTGGCATTTATATTGATGCTGTGCTCAGACTGAAACCTGCCAGAACATTAGTCAACTTGTGACTAATGAATGTAAATTCATTTTAGGAGTTAGTGTTTGCCTAGTCCAAGCTGGAAGATGTGCTGATATAGGGGAGCAATATTTTAGCTATCATAGAGTCAGAATGCTTTGAGTTGGAAGGGACTTATAAAAGTCACCTAATGCATCACCACTGTAACCAGTAGGGGCATCTTCAGCTGCATTAAGTTGCTCAGAGCCCTTGGTGAAGCTGTGCTGGCTGTCTGGAATCACCTCTCTGTCTTCCACGTGCCTTAGCGCAGCTTCTAGGAAGATCTCCATGAATGGAGAAGCACTGTTTCCCTTTTTCTAGTCACCAGGGATTTCAACCGGCTGTCAAGAGTGGCTTGGCAACTACATCAAACACATCTCATCAGATCCCAGAGACTTCCATCTTGTTCTCAGTGTATTCATGTTCCCAGTGTTCATGAGTCTGATCTTTTCATACAGTGGAAGGGACTTTATTCCCTCAGTGCCTCCTTTGTAGTTCAACTGTGTGAGAGCTGTGGGAAGAGAAATTGCTAGCGAAGACACAGGCAGAAAAATTGAGTACCTCAGCCTTCTTCTTGTCTGTTGTTACTGGTTTGCCCGTCATGTTTATCTTGGAGGGGGGGGGGGAGGGGCGGGCTCACATTCTTTGACCTTCTTTTTCTTACATACTTATAGAAACCCTTATAATTCTTCATATCCCTTTCCAAATTCAGCTTCAGCTGTGATTGGGCCTTTCTTACCCTTCCCTACACAAGTTAGCAACATCCCTATACTCTTTCCAGGATACCTGTCCCTGCTTCCTCTATCAGATTCTGCTCTTATTGAGTTGGTAAGAATGGTGTTTGGCTTTACTTTTGCAATGGATCTACTGTTCTGGCATTCTGCTGGAACAAACTGCTATGTGAGATGTGTGCTCAATGTGCATAGCTGTGAGGCTGTGTGTAACGTCTGCCACAACAGTGCTGTCATCCTAGGTGTGCAAATGCAAAGCACAATGCAAAGTTATAATGCTTCATTTACTGTTACTTTATTTTTTTAATTAACCAGTGTTTATGTAATTGTACAGTCTTCTTGTTTGAGAGGTAGATGGCACTATAGTTACAGAAATCCTTTCACTTTGTGTGATAAGTGCATTGATACCAAGATTACATGAACTAGTGTACTTCAAGTAAATGTCCCTTCTTTTCTCCGTACCCTTTTCAGTTGTAACTTCAAATGAGTGAGGATATCATGTAGTAATGTATTTTATGGGTAGTGTTTTGGGGCAGGACAGAGGAGAGTGGTGTATAAATAGTTTTCTTTGCAAAGAGATGGATGATTGTTTGTGTGCATATAGAAATGTACAGCTTAATAGTGAATGACTGCTTTAACAACTCCTAGCAGGACATTTTAATGAGGGTCTGTGACAATGTAATTTTTTTTCTGGTGAAAATTTAGCTGTAGTGTACTCTGTTAAAGTTAGAATTAAAATAACATCCAGATATCCACTTTCCTGCTTTGGATATTTTTTTTTTTTTTTGTGTTGGCTTTATTGCCACCACACACATTTGTTCTGCATAGTTAAAGCAAATATGTTTTGTTTAGTATCTTAACGGCAAATAGTTCCTGTAATGTCATCCGTGTAAGCTGAATGTTGATCTGCTAGAAATTGTTGTTCTAGTAAATTTCAAAGCGGGATTTTGTGTTGTATGCTGCATTAAGAAGATTTTCAATAGCTATGGATACTTTAATTCTAGTGCATGCCTTCCCTGTATCAAGAAAATTAATGGAAGGTACTGGAAACTGAATTCTGCAAGAATAAGCATCATGCACATATGATGTAAATAAATGAACTTCATGTAAATTTTGGTAATGTGCATTCTGTGACTGTATAAAACCAGACTTTTATTATGCTACTTTTATATGCTGTTTTTATTCCTTTTTAATTGTGAATGTCTTTGTTGCTAGTCTGTAGAAGCTGCCTAGTGAAATATTTGGAGGAAAACAACACCTGTCCAACCTGTAGGATTGTTATACATCAGAGCCACCCATTACAGTATATTGGGTAAGTATAAAAGCAGTAGTGCAAGTAGTTTCATTTGATACTGCTTCATCCCCTTTGGTACAGTACAACTTCTCCCAAAATTTTAATTCTTGCTTATCAACATGTTAAATGTTTAAAAAGAAGTTTAAAGGAGATGGAGGAGGAGATCCAGGATTAAACTTCTGCTATGAATGTGCGAGGCCTAACCATGATAGCTTATTCCTGACTTAAAAACAAGCTAACTATGCACTTAAATGTTTAATTTTTGTGTGATTTTTAATGGGATTTAATAATTTCTCATTTTGTATGCTTGGGTTGTAAAAATTTTATATATGAAACATTTGTAGGCATTACACTTTTACAAAATCATCAAAAATTAGTCTCGGTTATGCTTTTCAGCATCTGACAATAATGAGAGAAATAATTTTCAGCTTTATTTTTCATTTGATCTTTCAAAGGTCTACTTAGGTCATAGGAACAGATAAGAATGTCATAGAACCATGATAAAATGGTTTGGGTTGGAAGGGACCTTTGAGATCATCTCTAGGTTCAACTGCCCTGCCGTGGGCATGGACACCTTTTACCTGGATCAGGTTTCTCAAAATTCCACGCAGCCTGGACTGAATATTTTTGAAGGTGGGATATGCACAACCTCTCTGGGCAACCTCTTCCAGCCTTTCCACTCTCACTGAAGAATTTCTACCTATTGTATAACCTACACCTGCCATTTTAGTTTCAAACCGTTCCCCCTTGTCCTTATGACGACATGCCCATGTAAAAAGTCTGTTTCCAGCCTTCCTGTGGGTTCCTTGCGTGTACTAGAAGGCTGCTCTGAGAGTTCCCTGCAATCTTTGTTCTCCAGGCTCTACAGCCCCAAATCTCTCAGCTTGTCTTCACAGGAGACGAAGTCCATCACTCTCGTCATTTTCATGGCTCTCCTCTGGACTCACTCCAGCAGATCCTTCTTATCTGGGGGGCTCCAAAGCTGAAAGCAGTGGTCTAGGTGGGGTCTTATGCAGGCAGAGTAGAAGTATAATCACCTATTTTAATCTGCTGTCAAGTTTCTTTTGATGCAGTCCAGGATGCGGTTGTCTTTCTGTACAGCAAGTGCACATTGCCAGGCCATGTTGATTTTCCCATTTGCTAATTACCCCCAAGTTCTTCTCCTAAGAGCTGCTCTCAATCACTTCTCTGCCCAGCCTGTATTTGTGCTTGGGATTACCCCAACCCAGGTGCAAGAGCTTGTGCTCGACCACGTTGAACTTCGAACTTCACATGGACCCGCCTTCTTCCTTGCAGTGTGTCAGCTGCCCCAAACAACTTGGTGTTGTGGCAAATTTGCTGAGGGTGCCCTCAATCTCACGGTCGCTGACAAAGATGTTAAACAGCCATGGTCCCAGTACTGACCCCTGAGGGACGGCGCTTGTGATTGGTCTCCTCTTGGAGGCTGAACTGTTGATCACAACTCCTTTGGGTGCAACCATCCAGTCAATTCCTTATCCACCATGTGCTGCATTGGTCAAATTCATGTCTCTCCAGTTAGGGACCAGGATGTTGTGCAGGACAACATCAAATGCTTTGCACAAATCCAGGTAGATGCCATGACTCACCCTTTCCTCATCCACTGTCCCTGTAACCTCGTCATAGAAGACCAGCAAATTTGTCAGACACGGCTTGCTCTTAGTGAAAGCCGTGTTGGCTGTTGCCGATCACCTTATTTTCCATCTGCATTTGCATAGTCAACTTGCATTTCCACTAAGTGTTTTTGTTGGGTTTTTTCCTACTTTTCATGTCAGAAAAGATGTTCTTTTAGTGTTTTGTTTTCATTTCACTGTGTTGTTGTAACTCGTGCTGATGAAAGTACATTGTGATGGTGTGTCTGCATTAGCTGTTGCATATCAAGCAGTGTTTTGTCTTCCATTTTAAAGCACTTGTGTTTGTTCATGGCATTTTTCAATGTGCCTTTCTCTCTTCTATGACAATTTCTGAAGCAATGGTTATAGCGAATGAGTCTGATTGCACTTTTACAGAAAACTGTCAGTATTCCATACACACTTATATAGCTCGAGCTCATCCTCATTCAGGAGCCTGAAATTAAGTATGATGTCTCCACATTTTTATAATGCACTGATAATACCCTGTATGAGTGTATAATTAAAGGGACAGGTAAATGCAAATAGGCAGGAATGAATAAATGACATATAAGACAACATGTTTGCCTTGGTTCAAAAGCCTGGGTTTTGTGCAGAAAGGGGCCAGGAAACAACAGAATATTGAGAACAGCTAGAAGGTATTAATTATTTGTTTTTTGTTGTTGAATACACTTGGACTTAAACTTGTAAAATATTGCCTTATCAAAACTGAAACAGACTTTGTCCAGCCTTCTTTTAGATATATTTACTTACCTTTAAAAAAAAAAAAAAAAAATTGACAGTCCAGAGTTTCACAAGGTGTTTGAAAATGGAGATTTAAACTCCTATTCATCTCTGTCTGACTGGAAAACAGGTAAACCAAATGTATCTCCTTGTTTACATTTCTAAATACTGTTAAATAGCATCATAGAATCTTGAAATTATTTGGGACCCTAAAGATCATTTGTAAGGTCCAGCACCCAAATTGTCACCTCTGATATAATAGTGATGTCTTTATTACATAATTTTGTTAAAATATTTTTGGCAATGTGTTTGCAGTCCATATGTGACAATTCATAATCCCAGTCTGTACAAATGGGATCACTACTGGTCAAAATAACAGGAATTTAGGATAAATGATATTCTGAATCTTGTTGTAGTGGTACTTAAAATACTGTAATTAGTGTTTGTAAATGTCTTGATTTGTCACCATTTTGGTACTCCTGTATTGATCTCCACTGCTGCAAAGTGCTCATGTCAAGTGATGAGAAGCCTGAGACTGCTCTAGTAAGCCTTTTCTGTTCAAGTCAGATTCAGGACTTGATACTGCAGACTCTTTTGGGATTGATGACATTGCAGCAGGCAATGCATCCAAGGCAGATACTTGAAATGCTTCTTATGCTATTTCTTAACTGGAATTTAATATAATATTTAATTTCTTTGAGACTATAACTTATTTTGGACTAGAACAGGGTTTTTCTAGGTGAGCCAGGGATTAAAGTTCAGAATTTTAACTGGCCCTTCTATTCTACTTGCACTGGGATTTTTTCATTTGAATCACACTACCTTTACAGGCTGCTTATGTAACATAATGTTTCTCACAGTTAAAATGTTGTGTTTTAAGAACAAAGTAAAATTTAATTGTTGTGGTCTTTTTCTGTGAACTGTTCTTATGCATTTTAGAAGAATCTTAGTTAAAAATAACTAATCTAGAAATGTGAGAAATTAGTCCATAGGGGTGAGAAACAAGCTATCTTTGATTGTTTTGTAATAAAAATAAGTTTATCTCTAAGTTGGGAAAGAATTCTAAATATTAGTGATATGTCTCGATGCAGAAGGACGTACTCAGTGGGGTGATTTCCTCCACAGCCTAGTCTTTCTCAAACTTTCATTTATTTTCTTAACCTGTACTTTTTCATAATTTATTTTGTGTTGCTGTTCTTTCTGGTTTGATAGAAACACTGATTGAGAAGTAAAATTCTTCTTAGGTGTATTTAGAGATTTTTGCATATGGTTAGCACTAGAACTTATTAAAGAGAAATGTTTTCAGTCAAGACAGTGAAGTTAAGCTTTTGATTTTGTTCTTGTTTTCCTTGCTAGTCATGACAGAACAATGCAAGATATTGTTTACAAACTTGTGCCAGGCCTCCAAGAAGGTAAGTTGTGGTGTGACCTTTTTAAAGGTCAGTTTGCACATACTTTGACAATAAAAAAAAAAGTTTAAAGTGATGAAAAAGGGGGCCGGGGGTAACTGAGAAAAAATACAGTGCAAAACCAGACTCCTTCACTTGCGTAATTTTTAGCAATTAATTTAATGTCATACCTGTATTAGCAGCAACTGAGTGTGGGTGTGGGGGGAGGCAACATGGGATGGTTCTTCCAAAAGCAGTATTATGCGAAGCAGAACAGTCGTTCAGCTTTTGAATGTTACCATACCATAATTTGCTTTTGTTAAATTGTGTACCTGTTGTGCAATCTTTCTAGAATTCTCAGAGGTAAAATGCAATGCAGATCTGCTTTTAATTTCTGCTATTTTGAGAGTTCTTTCATATCAGGGAACTTTCAATTCCTGTTTTCATAATCCTCTTTGACACTAGATCTGTTAAACTAAAGAAATGCTTTATAAAAATTACCCAGTGTGATTTTTTTTGTCTTACTGTATGTTAAAGCTTTTATTTAAAGAAAATATTTTAATGTATTTAGGCTGCTTTTTAACTAGCGCGTGTTCAAATATCAGTGTTGATTAAACAGATACTTCAAAAATTATTTCTAGGATATTGAAAATCAGACCTATAAATAAAAATTCAAAACCAAAGTTTTGATTGAAATATGGTCATGTTCAAAATGGGGGATATTCAGAATTAGCTACAGTATTTTAAATTCTATCTCATTCTAGCAGTACTGGTATAGGGGTAATATACAGATAACTTTATGCTGTTGTAATTCTGAAAAATAAGTTGAGGCATGACTCGATGCAATAGCAGAGATAGAAGACAGTAAATAATGACACCACCACCACTTGTTGGCAATCCTTAAGTGGGAAGAGATTTGGAATAACTTCGTAAATATTGCATTAGAACGTTATTACAGGGATTAATATTTGCAATTTTAAACAGCGGAAATGAAAAAGCAAAGGGAGTTTTATCACAAACTGGGCATGGAAGTTCCAGGGGACATCAAAGGGGAGACATGTTCTACAAAACAGCACCTAGATTCTCATCGAAATGGTAAATAGTTCTTTATTTATTCTGTCTTTGGTGGGTGACAGTAAATTGATAAACAGATCTGTTGGAAGTACGTGCCCAGTGAGTTATTACAGTCATGATTGTTTCCTTACAGCGAGGAATAGAGTCAGCATAGGATTGTTGCCTTGTCCCTTATTTGTGCACAGAATTTTTTTTTTTTAGCTGTTAATAGCATGTTGCTTGTGGCAAAGTTGATCCCTGTAGTAGTGCCTGCCTGGGGACTGTGAAATTACCCAGCTTCTGGGCTGCTAGCAGCTGAACTCCATAGGTGTTCCCCTCTTTCATGGCACTGGCTGTTGGCTGCAAGGGTTGCTTGAGCCGATAAGCACAATTTGAGAATAGCAAAGCTTATTCTATCCTGCAGTCCTGAAATGTGATGTTTTAATTGTATTAGCATTATAAGCTGCTGCTGAGTATATGTGGGGTTTACATGTAAAAATAATATATATGTATCCCATATATCTGTGTTTTTTTATCTAAGGTGAAACTAAAGCAGATGAAAATATAAATAAAGAAACTTCAGAGGAAAAACAGGAGGAAGATAATGACTACCACCGAAGTGATGAACAGGTGGGCTCGTAGGACTTACTCTAGTTTTGTCTGGTGTTTTAGCTGTTGTGCTTTGGTAAGGTAACTTTGGTACTCTAACGGAGGAGAAAATAAGCTTCTTTCAAGCTACTTTTTCTGTTCTCTGATACAAACATGATGCAGTTTGGGCAATGCTTTTTTGTAAGCATGAGGTTTTACCTTTGGGTTCTGGCAGGAATGGCGAATACATTCAAATCTTCGTGCAAATGTCTTTATAGTTCTGTTTATGAGTCTTCAAAGTTTGCTGTCAAAACAAATTCATGTAATTTTCTGCCTTCTACAGGCATGTACCCCAGTGCTACCATGATATATTGAGCTGAATGTGTATTGATTATTATGAATTAAACCTCTGGCACTGTTAACACATTCAGTGCAGGTAACTCAGCGCAGGGGTGCAGTTGTAATGAGAGCTGCAGGCTGAGCTCTGGATGGGAGCCCGAGGCAAGAGGCCATGAGCTGCCAACCCTTGGCAGAGGTGGCTCCAGGCTGGGGACTGGACACTGAGACCCCCAGACTTTGGTGCTGTGAGGGTATGCAAGCCCAGGGATCCTTTGTTCAGGATCCTTTCCCAGAGGCACCAGCTGGAGCTGTTGTTATTCAGTTATTGCATCACGATTAAGCTATTTGAAGGACCTGGATGTCTGAGAATCTGTTCAGGTAACCTGGGGTTGAGCTGGTAAGGAATCCTGGTCTGGATATGAGTTTGAGGGGTTGCAGCTGTGAAGGGGCTTCAGTCCCAGCTCAGGTGGCGTGAGTGCAACTGCCAGAGTGGCTCCTGGATGGTCAGACAGGGAAGCTTCCTTAACAACACTCTTAGTAACTTACTACATATTTTGTTTTCAGCCTTTAATACTAAGTCAGTGTTAGCCCTATATCATAAAAATATCATCATAGCGAGGAAGCTCTCTGTCAAGTTTTAAACATAAAGCCTGTTAGAAGGTGAAAACTCCTTTTGGGATAAACAAGGCATGCCTTTTGTGTTTTCTGGTTGTGCCCAGAGTAACTTTATTTTGGGTTAATTTTCTTTTCAGTTGCCATGCAAGGGAACTTTCAAAGAGATTGTACTTGTTACTAGATCCTCCTAGTGCAATATAAGCATATCATTACAAAGAGTTTATACTGTAATGAATAGCTGGATGGGAAAAGAAGTGAGAATCTGAAAAATTTGTCATATCATTTGTATTCATTCTTTTTAAATATGTTAGAATTAAACTAAATTATCATTAAGAGTAAGAAATTATGTTAGAAGCAATCATTTAGAGTTGGCAATGGTTTTCTTACTGTTTTCTTGCTCTAGCTTTTAACATATGGCCCTCTTAAGCTATTGACAATCCATTAATTTGGACTGAAGCAGCCTTATTCTGAGTAATCAAAAATTACTACTTGAACATTTTTGTCTTATTACTTACCACTCAACTAATGAGATCTCAGAAAACGTGATTTTCTTAAGAGGCATTTCAGTTTGCAGAATACTAGTACTGTACTTCATTTTACTGGATTAATAAAAACTGCATGTGGAATACGCAAGGGGGACTGCAGAAAATTGTTCCAGCCAACTCTTGATCTGTTTGCCTTTTCCTGAAGGTAAGCATCTGCTTGGAGTGCAATAGCAGCAAACTGCGTGGATTGAAACGAAAATGGATTCGTTGCTCAGCACAAGCAACAGTCTTGCATCTAAAGAAGTTCATTGCCAAAAAACTCAACCTTTCTTCTTTTAATGAGGTAATACTTTAACTTTCTTAAAAAAGTTTACAGATAAAAAAGCTTCAAAGGGATTGTTTTGTTACTTTGCAAAAGGATGTCTTTTATTCTGATTTTATTTTCAGAAAACAGAAGCATACACTGCTTCTTGAGTTACATGTTATCTAGCCGTTTTCTTGTCCTTTCTTGGGTCTGTACAAAACTTTCCACTTAGTTTGCAGTGCAACTTTTCATGTGCATTTATAAATAGCTGAGCTTGGTTATGTGCTTCCACATGTGTTGAAATGGACTCAGGCAAAATTATTTGTTTGATAGATTGTAGTTGAGTTTATCCCCACTCTACAGGGGCCAGACAGAAACCAATACCTGAACAACACTGAAGCCCAGTTGAAGAGAAAGTACCACAAATATTTTATTTTCTGTGCTCTTAGCGAAGCTCAATCTGAAGTTGCTGCCTACCACACCTAGAGTGTTATCAGATGTCTACTTTTCCGTCTTTACAGGGAATCATGGGAAGAATTTAACTCAAAAGGTACAGAAGGAAAGGCCATACTTTGCACTTCTAGACCAGATTCAAAAATTTATAGCGGCAAGTTATGAGTGCAGCCCCTGTTTATCACTTGACTTGGTCACAGTTTCTGGACATCTCAGCTGATTCTCTGCTTGACATCTCTCAATTCCATATTATGACACTGATTCACTGAATTTCATTAAGGCATTTCATCCAAATCAAATCATCTGCTTTCCAGTCCGATGTGTCAACACCTTGCCACTCAAACTTGTCAACAGCCAATTTGCATCTCTATCACTTTTCCTTCATAGCTTCTGTACAGTTCAAACTAACACTCTCTCTGTCTTATGGTTCAAGTATATCCCCAAATGCTGCCAGTCTTCCTGAAACAAAACCATGTATCCTCTCTGGTCTTCAGCTGGCTCAGAGGTGTTTGACTCCTGGCTTTAGCCCAGCAGCTGCATAGCTACAAGGGTTGTTCAAAAGGAGGTTTTTTTTTAATGTCTTCTTTTGGTATACGCATGTGTCAATGTGTGACTTGAAAATCTACTTGGTTTCTACTGAAAGAAAACTTTTCTGCAGTACTGTTTATTCCTTTGTTATCCCGTTCTACTTTCTTAAAAAGTACATAAATGGTTGTGTAATCGTTGTACCAGTACCAAGTAATAGAAGGAGAATTTGAGCTTGTGGGCCCTTGGTTGCTTGACAACAGACTATTCCAGGTTTGAGTTATTGCCATGTAAGTGGACTGCACATTTAGGCCTTTCTGGGATGCAGGGTAAGGCAATGTAATATAAGCCACTTTATACTCCACCTTGGTGGAACTTAATGTTGTCATTCATGTTCCCTGGTTTTAGTTCACGTTCAGATACTGTTGTTGAGCTGATTAGTAGTCATATGATCCTCATGCTTTTATGTTGAGGTCCCCACTGTTTCACTTGTAATATCAAGATTTTTTAAAACTGAGATAGAAAGCAAAAAATACTTGTTGAGCATCTGTAAAAACCCCGTGAATATAGCATATGAGTATATGGCAGAGAGTGTTTTTTAAAGAAAGTCTATCCTTTTAACCATGCCACCTGAAGGATGTTAGGTAAAAAGAAATTCATCATATACTAAATAACAGCTTTCTTTGAGATTTGTCTCCTTGTTCGTGTATTCAACCTTTTTAAAAGCATGTAAAGCTTTCAGGAAAGGACATTTGTGCTTGGGAAGATAAATCAAGCAGTTAAGTTCAGATCATACTTTATTTCCTAGGCAGGCATTGACATGGTCTTTCAGCACTTTATGTTGAGAGCAGATATTATCTTTTCTTTCCTGGTATGATTTTTGTCTGCCAGGCAACTGCAGGATTACCAGTTCCAGCATCTTTAGAGAAAAAAAGTCTTGTCAGGTGTGTGGTATTACGTGGAATACGTTGTTTGATGTATTGGGTCCCAATGAATTAACCTTTATTGACCTTTATTTTGTCAGCTGGACATATTATGCAATGAAGAGATTCTTGGCAAGGACCACACGCTCAAGTTTGTAGTTGTTACTAGATGGAGATTTAAGGTAAGACACAATGGTTCTATATAAATCATGCAGTGGCCAAATAAAATGTTTATCAAATAGCAATAATTTGGAACTATACTGCAGTATACCTTTATTAAAAGTACTTTTATAAATATCTACTACAACATCCTTAGACACCAAGTATTTGTTTGTTTCCATTAAATGAAGGAAAAGAGAATTAAGTATTCATTGCAAGAGAAAAGGGAACACTGCATTAGCTGTCAAATTGTTATCAAGTCTGGCAGAGGAAGTAGAAGCTACAAAAAGTATTGGTTTTAACCCATTCAGGCAGTAAGAATGAATAGCAAAAGTGAACACTTAGGAGGGAAGTCAACACTGAACAGAGTCAGTGTACGTACACATGGAGTTATTGGAACAAGAAGTTTGTATTTGTAGTGCAAAAGCAACACATTCTGAGCATGCAGTGTACACTGAGGTTAAATCACTCAGTGGCTTTGGATGCATATCTAGAAGAGGTCCATGTGGGAGTGGAGAAGCATTTTTCTGTCTTGGAGTTCAAAAATAATTGACCTGTTTAAGAGTCACAGGATAAAATCAATGGTCGGTGTTAAAAAAGCAGAGATGTCCCAAGTGGAATCCTGCTGCAATCTGTTTCATATGATGTTTCTGAATGACCTGAAAATGGATTTGAGTAGTTCATTAACAATGCAGTGACAGCATTGTCATTATTTAGGTTAGTGACAGATAGATGATAAAGTCTTGGATGAAGTCTTTAGAGTTCTGAGTGACAGGTGATTAACAAACACCAAAGTTGAATGTAGGTATAGATAAAAGGATACAATGCAAATATTAGGGTTTTGCAGTGTAACAGAGAGAACCAAACAGGAGCATCAAATTGATCTGTACAGTCTACTCTTCACCTGTGAGAGAGGTGTGTGACTGTAAGTCCTGTGGAAAGCAGAACTGTAAACTGCCTTCCCAAGTGAAAGAAGTGGTGGATGTCAAATGAAACTGAGACATGGAAGGTCCAGAACAAACAAGCTGAAGTAATTGTTTTCATGAGACACAGAACTCCATGGTGCAGGATGTTGCGGTTGCTAGAAGCTTGCCTGTTCATAAAAAAAATAAAGGGGTGCTTTCACAGAAGAGTAATCAGGTGAAAGCTGTTAAATATGAAGTACCACATACTACAGTGCTGCTTTCTAGACATGTCCCTTACTTCAGGGAATTTTCCAAGATAAACAGATCTGCTCCTGAGATAAAGGGGAAAGGGTTCTTTATCAGTTGTTTGAGCCCCACAGATAAAGTTGCACCTTGTCTTTGTCTTGGTGAATTTTTGACTGATCAGATAGCTGCTTTCATCTTTAATTGAAGATTTAGTTTATGACACAGAAGGTTTTCCTACTGAACTGGTTAGTTCTGGATTTGTTTCTTAACTTACTGGTATTTCTGTCTTGCAGAAAGCACCTCTACTGCTACATTATAGACCCAAAATGGACTTGCTGTAAGGGAACTTTATTGTCCTTCTGGACAGAGCTTTTTGCAGAGACTATCATCTGGCACCTTCTTAGTGCATCATTAATCACATGACACAAACCAGCTGAATAATTTTGGAAGACTGGAGGGCTTTCATAGTGGACTGTCCTGAATATTTCTTCTAGGGATGTGTTACCTAGACTTCTGGGCAGACAATATTTATACTTTTTTTTGTATGGAAGAAAGAAGTTTCAACTCAGCAAGACACTACCAGCATTAAGTTTACAGATACTGAAAACACTTCACAGTTCCATGTAGCTCAGCCTGATTTGTCTCTTACAGTTACACACAGAAAAAAAGTGAGTGTTGTGGGGTGATATAAATATGTTGCTTTTGACACCAAGTTGCATTTAGTTACTTCTCGCATTCTAAATCTTTAAAAACTATATTTTTGCAAAGTGTTATTGTCTTATATAGTATGCCTGATTGCATTGGCTTTATTCAAGTTATTCTGTAGAGCATTGAACATACCTGATAATACAGTGACTGGTAATAATTTATTATGCTGCATTGAAAACTTAAGAAATTCTGGGAAACCAATAAATTTGTCATTTTTGCCTAGTTATTGCTCTCCCTCATCTTGTGTTTTAATAAAGTTTTGATACTTCTGTATACGTGTTAATTTGGTAAGCCTAATAGAAATAATTTTAGTTGATTTTAATGTGCTGTGATATATATTTTGCTATGGTATAAATTGCACCATGTAATGACAAATACTCACAAGTGCTAGATTTGTGAATTTCTTAAAAAACAAGCATTTCGTATGTATTTGTGGCTTGCAGAAATCAGTTTTTAATTTAGAGAGAATTTGCTATCACTAGCTATAGAAACAGTGGCTCTTGGACAATTTTGGGACTATTGCAGATTTTTCATTTCACTAAATAATATATCCTCAGATATTATGGGCAGCTTTAAATTTCTTTAGCTGTTTTCTTATGAAACCATAGCATTTTCCTTACTGCAATTCCTAGCTTACATGAGGAGGAAGGGGGAGTCAAGACAAGAATATTTTAGCACCTTTTGGCCTTAACTAATAATTTTGCTTGCATCAACCCTAATGGATGCAAAGTAATACACATTCATGTATGTATGGGTACATACATCTATATACACATATAACTATGTATGTTATAGAAAGCACCCTCAATGGCACTTAGCAGGGCTCACTGCACTTTTTGTAAGGCTTTTTGAAATAATTGGCTTTTAAAAAAACAGTAGCTGAAAGTGATTTCTGCAAGCTATATCCACTATGTATTGTCCATGGTATGATTGTAAGAACATTTGTCTGGCACAGGTGTGAAGTCACTGAAAACAGTGTACGCCCTGCTATTGCCAGCTGGAAATAGTTAACCTAATGTTTGGAAGAGTTTTCCTGTCAGCTGAAAATGTTAGTTGCTATTCCTATTATTAAACTCTTTTTATTTTTTGATAAATCATCTTTATATAAGAAGCCCTGCTCCCTCTTGCTGCGCTCCTTTGCTTCTTCTGCTAGAAAGTGTTACTTGATAACCAGAAGCTGATTCTGCAAGAGATTTATCTAAGCATTTTAAATATTCTTCCTCTTGAGCTTTCAAAGTGCTAGATTCCTCAACACATTTCCCATAATTTCCCTCCCTGGAGTCTTCAATTCTTTCCCAGCTCTGCTGCTGCTTGTGCTTACCTTTGAAAACAGGGCTCCTTATTTTTGATAACAGTCACAGATGTGAGTAGGAAGCAAATAAAAAAATTTATTTGAGCAGAGAATGAAAGGGAGCCTCCAGAATTGTGGAGATGGAAAGGAGAGCCACACAAAGGCCAGAACATGCTGCTGTCCTTGTAGGTGAAAGTCTAAGATAGCTGCATTTGAATGTTTAGGTTACACAGAACTCCACATCTGGTTCTTGTGTGGCGTTGTGTGTGTGCATGTCTGTGATTCATGGAATCAGATTTGGTTCTGATTTTGTCTTGCTGTTCGTGTATTTTCAGCTTTTGTTCTGTGTTTAGCATTACTTGGTCTGGCAGAAAAAAACAACAAATGAGATCATGTGTCTACCATTTTTAAAACTTTCCATGAAAGCAGCAGATGCAGGTGGTATGGATTTGTACACAAGCTGACATACTGGGCCTCTCTGGAGTGTTTCTTACGTTGTTGTTACTGTTCTAGTGTAATTAAGAGGCTGGCTTTGCCACTGAGGCACTGGGAATATGGACAGGACTGTAAGGGTCTTCGCTCTGTGCATCCAGAGTAACACACAGTGGCTGTACCTGATGTAGACATAAAACTAAAGCTGCCAGACAGTATTCTGATTAACCACCTTAATGAGAATATATATATATATATATACACACACACACAAACAAAAATATATATACATATACACATATAAATGACATCTGTCTACCTCAAGTGGGTGTACTGCAGAAAACTTTTGTATGACTAGATATTGACGCAGTGCTGTTAAAGTACATT
Organism: Donacobius atricapilla; assembly: GCA_013397315.1. NCBI lineage: Eukaryota > Metazoa > Chordata > Aves > Passeriformes > Mimidae > Donacobius > Donacobius atricapilla. Next base: position 82,484 of record WBMY01008197.1, read on the forward strand.
AGGATTTCATTACTTCCTTGTGTACTTGAGCAACTGAGAAATTAATTACAAACACAAATTCAGAAGCCTTTCAAATCTATCTCTTGCTGTAACAACTTACAATACAAAACTTTTAAGTTTATAACCATCTTTAGAATCACTTGAATTTGTTATGGTGCTATCAGTATATAGAAAACTCTGTTTCTATGGATACATAAATTCAAGCCAGTATTAATACCAATAGCTGGGGTTTTTGCTTGTAATTGTGTGTAACTGCTTTTGCAATGTGTTTAATCTAATAAAACCGCACCAGTAAAAAAAAAAAAAAAAAAAACAAAAAAAAAAAAAACCGCAAAGAATCCAGCNAAAAAAAAAATACAAAAGGCAAAGAAAACCAAACAAAAAACCCCCCAAACCAACAAAACCCTCCAAAATTACTCAGTTGTTTTTCTAAATCACATGTGATAACATCTTCACTACAAAAATTGTCCTCAGGAGTGGTGTGACTGTGTCTGTACCATATGTTAGTCTCACTAAAAGGCTACAATGAGGAGCAAGGTCTTCTTTGGGTCAGAGCCTTGTTTAATTTCTTTGACACCTAAGAGACAATGTCAAGATTATATTGGGTAAAGTAACCCTCATACTGTTCAAAGTTGAACTAAAATTTGGACTCGGCCATAGATATTTCTTAGCCCTGGAGAGATCACGGTAGTTTATTTTGGCTTTTGTGAAGATGCCATTACTGTGAAGTAGTTTTTACTATTTCTTACACTGGTAAATAGTTGCGGTAAGGAAGTATCTTGTTGCATTATCCTCAGCAGCAATGAGACTGATACATCACCTGCGCTTAAAGTCTCATTAAGTATACCTTCATTAAAAATAAAGAATTCAGATAGAATATATAATATTGAATTTAAATAAGATTTGGGGGTTTAAATTTTAACTTTATAAAATTATTTATTGTATTTTAAGCCTTCTGTCTTATTTTACCATCCAAGTATTTTTGGTTTCAGTGGTCCAGCTTTATTTACGGGCATATAAAATGAAATTGTAAGATGTTTTTACAAGCTTCTTCCTTTTACATTGATTTTGAGTAGCTTTCATCTATATGTCTTTGTTTTGTATGGATAAAGAGCATTACTTATGCTTTTGTGCAATAGGTTTGAAACATGCATTTATTAGGCTTATGTTTAAATTGTAAATGTAGCATCTACTTACCATTACATTTAAAAGGAATGTAGATGGCTTTTCTCACTTGTTCAAATGGAGTTTTATTTGAGGGTGTTATTTGGGGGTGGGCGTGTGTGTTTTATGCTTTGTATCATTTTTTATTTTATGAGTGAAATGGGGGATTTAAAAATTCTGTAAGTACAAGAACTATCTGTCAGCAATATTTTAAAATAAATGATCTTGCAAGAAACCTTAATGTGAATTGTGGAAGCAATCGACAAGACTTGCAGCCTATCTGAAAATGTTTTGTGCCATTGTTAGGTCTGGTATATTTGTGTACCATCATACCTGGGAATATTTTTTTCTACTGGTTGTGCAATAGTATACACAACACTGTCACTCAGGAGATATGGGACCATAAAAAATATCAGACTACAACTATGATGGTGCTATTTTTTTCAATAGGCTATGAGCCTTTGAAAGCTTATCTGGCTCTTATTGTCTTTATAACAACACAGTCCTAGGGGATTTACAGATTTTTTTTTTTCTACTAGATGATAAATATAACTTGCTATTTTACAGCATTCTGCATATTACAATGAGATAAATATAATAGGAAAAAGCCAACCAGTCTGTACATCGGTGGGATGAATCTTAGGTACATGTTTTGTACAGAAGGCTTTACTGAACAGAAAAATCAAGTTTCTGCTTTTCCTCAGGTAATCACTACAGTTTGGATGTTTCGCTGAAAACACTAATGCAACTTCAGTTAGTCTGCCTAAAGTTGGTGACAGGAAAAGAAATTATTCCACACACAAGTCTCCCTACATAAGATATAATTAGATGTTACTTGGGTCTTGAGATCTGTTTTTGAAGAAAAAGCTGCAGAGAACAGTATTAAATAACATGGAACAATGCTTCAGCCTGTGCTCTAATTAAAACTTACAGTCAGGACAAAAATTGCCTCGGAACTTGGGTCTTGTGGCAAGTCAGCAGGTAAAGTTTTTCCGGTTTATTTATATACAAATTAAAGATATGAGTCTACTATTTGCTCCATATTTTATCCTACTTAGAGTTTTTTGAAAATCTTTTGAAGCCACAATGACCAGTCCATGTCCTGGTGGTAGGGTAGGAACTAAATGTCTAATGCTATGAACATTTACATTGGTAACTTTACTAATAACCTGGATGGTTCCACAGAAAGCAGTGGGATCATTCATTCAAACAGAGGGATGGCTGAAGGAAGAACTCCTGAGTTTTGAATACTGATGTCCAACTATTTTTGTTATTTCTGTTTGAAACGGAAAGTATTGGTTTGATGGAATCTTTAATTCAAGTGACTTATATGGACATAAGGAAAGTTTGTTCTTTCCTTCTGCAAACAGGATCATTTTGCAGTTTAAGGGACAATTAGCCAGTGCAACCACTAACTAAGCCTTTTATCCTCATACATGGCATAATAAAGATTCTGGTAATGTCAGAGTGTAAAACCATATTTTTGGCTTAGCTTCGTTTAAAAGTTTACAGTTTTTTATGCTTTGTGTTGCTGTGTAATTTCTGTACTACTGGTGGCTAGTTTTGTCTGAATAAGCCTTTTGGGGATTAATGCTTAATGTTTTGATTTTATGATAGTGAAGCTTGTATCCAGTGTTTTGCCAATGAATATTATATGCTTGTTAATAAAAGCAGAGAAACTAACTGAAATGCTGTGAGGCTGGAAGTTTTTGTCCCGTTCTCTCCGGGGAGCATAAGGAATTAGCAGTCATTGTAGCACTGAATAGATGCAGTGTGACTGAAGCAGAGGTGGTGTGGCATTGCATTGTCATAAAATCTGCTTTTTACTCAAAACACAAAGATGGCCTAAAGTATTACTCCACTGGCAGTATGTCTGTGACAAGTGTGTGTCAAGTAACTGCCAGATAGGAAATTAAATGGCTTCAGTCGCCAAGAGGGAAAACAGCTTTATCCTGGTGTCATTATGTACATGGATTGAAAATAACTTACCTGACCTGTATGTATTCCTTTCAACCTTGCCCTTACAATGCCTGGTTGAGACAATACAGTAATAATGCAAAACAGATGTTATGGTGGTTGAATCTCTTGCAGCATCTACGTGCAGTAGTGCAGATATATATAGCTTGTGAACTGCTCTACATGCTGAGAGGGCAGCGCCTTTATTTATGCTCTTGGCTTGTTAGGAACTGCCAGCAACTCCAGTCTGCTTTGAAGTCAGTTTTAGTCATACACACATTTTTTATTTGCACAGATATTACCCATGCATAATTGTCCTGAACTAACTTGGCATTTGCCACTTACTAGCTTCATTTAAATATCAGTATGAGACTAAATGCAGGAAAGTCCCCTTGACTGTGTATAGTCACTTAAAAGTGAATAAAATTTAGCACTAATTACATGTATATGTTACATTTTGTAAGTCTTCCATGACTTTATTATAAGATGTTACATTTTGTAAGTCTTCCATGACTTTATTATAAGAGGTTCTAATAATTACCTGAACTTTGTGCTACTGGTTGCTGCCATCTGTCTGTAAAGTAACAAGTGATGGGCCTGGCTCCCTCCCTTTTCTGAAAATGGTTTTATTCTAACAAATAAAGAGTAAAAACTTTTCCTATTTGACTGAAAATCCCAAGCATCACAAAAAGAAATTGTGCTAACAGTTGTGTTTACTAGTCCTGAAAGCATAAACCTGCCCTGCAGTCAGTAGGAGCTAACTACATTTTTTTCCCCAGAAGTAATACAGTATGAAAAAGCTTTTACTGGTATTTCTTACTTCATATGTAACTGATAATTTCTTACTTTGCTGATTGACGACTCTGCTTAAAAGATCATTACTTTGAGTGGAATACCTCTTTTTTGTGCAATAACTTCTTCCTTGGGATTAGAGCAGAGAAAAAAATCCATATCAATTGAATATGGGCATTTAAGATAAATAAATTCAGCTGTTTAAATCCAGGTGTAGACATGTAGTCATTCAGGATTCAATTGGTCTCAACTCAAGTTACGCTTAATCCAGTGCCACATATTAATAGATGTGTACTGTAGTGCAAATCTAAATCTCTACGTACCTCTGTAACTAGTCACTGCGTGTATTTAATTTCCAATATCATCCTCATTTAGCTTTTTATGTTCTTGATTTTTTAGACTTCCTTTCGATTAGTTTTTCTTTGAGAAAGTCAAGCAGGCAATGGTCTTAGTGGAGAAAAAGGTCTACAAGAGTAGTCTGAGGGATTCGGCTACTAAGAGGAAGATGTGGTCCACATTTGTACAAATATGTCTAGTCTTCCACATGGCAACGCACTTGCATTTGTCACTATGTAGAGATGTTTTACTGAAAGGTTTGAATTGGACATGTCTGTGCTTTGTGTGTCCTGTGTAATGATTACATGTTGATGTGTCCCTGGAAATAATACCAGTACAGAAATGAAAGCCATTGGCTTCGGTACAAAGATTGATTGGGTGGTTTCCAGGAGGAAACCAGTAAAGCCTTGCCTGTTATTTTCTGCCCCTGTTAGTAGGTTGTAATTGTTTCTTCACACACCTGAAGAAAGTGAACTTCATTCTCATGAAATTCTTTAAGGCTATTTGTTTGTTCATTTGTTTTCTCCTTTGATGCGAAGTTCATTGTCTCTTGCCTGAACCGTTGTTCCAAGAGAACACAAAGTCTTTGATTCTGGATGCTCCAAGGCTGCACCATGTGACAATTTCCAGTGCTGTTGGGAGCAGTGCTGGCTGCTGATGCAGAAAATATTGTCTCTACTTCTGGTCTTTCCTGCCAGTTCTCGGCAGGGTGCAGAGCAGAAGTTCTGCTTTGGTATATTTTGTAATACAATGTATTGTCCAAATGCTTCTGTTTTCCCATTTAAGCAATGCCTTTGTAACCAGCTGCAATGGCTTGCATTAGCATTACTTGGATTATTGTTTAAATGTATTTTGCTGTTTTACAGAAGTGCATGGAAAGAGATTGGTACGCTAGTGAATCTGGATGTCAGGTGGAATGTATCCCTTGGGCCTGCTCTCACACCTCTGTAAAAGATTCCTTGCTCTGCTTGATGGTAGTTTTAGGGACTGGAGCTGCAACACGTGAGGCTTGATGATTTCCACAGAAATGCTCAGCTTTGAGGGTCTCTCTGGATTTTATTGCAGCCATTGCAGTGGGCATTGCTAAAAATGATCAATGTTGATCTGAAACGCAGACGATGAGTTGTTGTTTCTGGATCCTCTCCCACTGCACCTCAACAGATGCTGTGTGTTGTTACTCAAGAGAAAACAGGCTTCTCATTCTGATGTCTGTCTCCTCTTTCCCTAGAAAACAAGCAGTTTCACGTCTGTGCATTCTTCTATGACAGGGACTGCCTCACTATTTCCCTTCTCAAGAGCTTTTTGAGATTAGAGTATCCTTTACAGACAAGATTGTCTGCTCAGGCTCACAGTCTCACAAGTAACTTCGCTAGTTTTAATCAGAATGGCTGGAGGCTAAAGAGGTGCAAAGAGTTGCTTACAGGGCTGTGATGGGCAGCTGGGGTACCTCACATTCCCTTAAAGAAAGCTCACAGACGGGCCCCACCTTCAGCATTTTCCATAGCTGATGGGCATCTTGGTATTTATCCGATCTCTGAGGGTCCTTTTTAAGAAAGTGTGTGCTTTCAACTTGCCTTGGGCCTCATTTTCTTGCTTCATGAGCTTTAGTGGGTTGACTGCCTTTGTTGCTGCAGTGTGGGAGCTGCTTCCTGTTGGATATGACAAGGCCTCATCCTTCCATCTCGCCCTATTCAGTTCCTCTGATCTGTGCCCCATTTGATGTAGCACGTTGTGTTATAAGTGGTGCAGGTGACAATTCAGCTTCCTGCTTCATGCTAGGAGCAGGAGCCAATTCTGTTGGTGCTGTTACAATCCACCCCCATCATGGAGGAACAAAGAAAACTCTCTGTGAATAAAGCAGGACGAACTCAAAGCTTCAATTATTCCCAGAAACAAGAACAAAACCAAAACGAGGTTAAACACTTATACCAAAAAAATTTGATATATTTTACCTAACAGTAAAAGTGGCAGAGAGAAATAAAAGTAGAGAAAAGTTAGAAAAAGCTATGGTTACTTTAAAAAGTATAGTATAGCTCACCACCGCACTGTTGCTACCTTTTTTTGCCACTCCTACCAGGTTGGGGCAAAGCAGTTTGTGCCTTTTTTTTTTATTTTCTGCCATTTGAAGCATCTCGTCTGCCCTCTCCAATCTTGGGAGCAGCTTAGCTGGAAAGCAGCCTTCCATCCCCCAAAAAGGCAGGCACGATGCCTGTTCCCCCTGGTCAAGCCTTGGTCCACTGGCAGTGCGCTCACCACAGAAGGCAGGAGCAAGGAGTTGGGGGGTTTCCACAACTCGCTGGAACTTTGGCCTGAGGAAGAAGGATTAGAGGGTTCTCCTCGAGCTAGCAGCATCAGCTCCTGCAGGCCATGGGGTGTCTCGCAGCAGGCGGTGGTGGGCAGAGATTCCGCCCTTCTCTTTCTTCTCCGCACTTTTGCACAGTTTTGCTTTTTTTTTTTTTCATTGGCCCCAAACCAGGCTGCTCACAATGCATCCTGCGCATGGTTTTCTGGGGTTCAAAAGAGATTTTGGGAAGCAGACATAATGATGAAGCACTTTTTGTAGCCTTTCTCTTATTATCAGGTTCTACAGACACAGGTACTCAAAATGTTAAAAATTATCTACCGATTTCTGGATTTTGTACTGGAGTTGGAGAGGAGGTTGATTTTATTACTAATGAATCATTATCCATAATTCATGGGAGAGGTAAGGACTGTGTGCAGACTAACACACTAAGTGCCTGGAACATATAAAATGTTATTATTGTGGCTGTGGATCTGAAAGGACAGACACTGTTATGTAATTAATGATAGACTTAATTTGAAGTCAGAGAAAAAAAATTGAATTCTACAGAAGATTCTGAAGGTTATATCAGGAAAGGTGAGCTGACTGTGAAACAGTGAAGTCTGTGCTGAGACAACAGAAAAAATACGGGCTTCGCAGGGGTTACTTGGGATGTCTGAGAAGTATATACACTTCTGAGTTCAAAGTAATTGGAAAAGGACACAATGAAAAAGAGAGATGAGCTGGGAAAGGCCCGTTCCAGTACATGAGGTTGCTTTGGATTTTGTGTCGCGTACCACTTAACGTCTCATTTCATGTTGGAGGGGCTGGGCGTGTGTCCCCGCACACTTCCTGGTGACCCTGCAGCCCCTGTGCGGAATCTCTGCAAGAAGGCCTTTACTGAGTCCTGTGGCTGTGAGGGAGTAGGGTCCTTGGTTAGAAAGGAGGCTCCAAAGTGGCCAGGCACAGCTGCAGGGGGAAGAAACTGTTTCCTGGGGTGTTCCAGGGTCATTGGATCACTTCTGAGGGGCTCAGACAGCCAGCGGGAGAGGTAAACCCTGGAAGAAGGGTACCCAAAGACAACTGCGAAGCTTTATGGATGGCTGCCAGCCAGCCAGTCTCAGGGAAAAGAGTGGTGGGTGGGGTAGATGATAGCTGCAGGTAACGTGATGCACTAGGGGCAGCTGGCTTTGTCGCTGTACGCTCAGCTATATGCTAATACATCTCTTTTATCAGTAGAATTGTAATTCAGGAAGCCTCTTGGTTTTACTCTCCACTGTGTATAAACCTGACTTCTTGATAACAGACATGAAAGCTGAGTTATACGGGCTCTCCTTGACACTCATGCATCTGCTTTTAGTCTAACGGTGCAATGGGTCTATTTGGAAACTGTGTTCCTTGCTGGCCATTTGCAGCTTATTTCAGAGTAGCCAAAGTCATATGCTGAACAGCACACTGCTCGCAAAAGTGTGCTTATTAGGGAAGAGCAAAGTTTTGAGAAACACAGGCGCTTTTGTCTAGAAACCAAAGACGAAATGAAAGCTCAGAACTGGCACCAGTAGCAGAACATGTGGACTGCACTTTCCTGTGTGTGTTTGTGTGTGCTGGGGCCTCTGAGCTTCAGCTTTAGTCATTCACAGAAAGCGTTCAGTCAGTACAAGGTGGGCTGAACTCAGCCCCCTTCCTGCCCGATAGCTAGACACCAAATCCCAGTCTCCCCAGTTGCTGTTGCTTGGGTGTACCTGCCCTGGAGGCCGCAGCTGCTTTCCATCGCCTGGTACTGACTGGCACACACGCCATTCACCACCCCCCAGACACCTGCACACAGAACTGGGTGCCCCTCACACAGGAAGGGGGTAGGAAGAAGTTCAGCATGCAAGATGATGCAGATGCACACCACGTACAGAGCACAGTAAGACACAGATACAAACTGATTGTTTACGCAAACCTTTTAAATCCCTTCACAGCTCTGTTTTATGATGGTTTTTTCATCCCTCAAATCACCTAAGCCTCTCCCTTTTCCTGCCTTTGTTTTCTTCCCTAAACATCCCATAGTAAGTCCTGTGCAGTCCAGAACTGCTTTTCCCCTGCATTTCATAAAACATCTCATAGCCCTAGGCAGCAGACCCCCTCAGACACCTGATCTAAAGAGCTGCTCCTGAGCGACTCAGGACGGTGGGTACGACACCTGAACATCGGGCTGATGGTTCTCCCGGGACAGCCCTCAGAGGGGTTGGGCATTCATTTGCCTGCCACTGTGTCCCTGTATCAGAATTAAATAAAGGCTAAAACTAAGTCGTCCTGGTGCAAAAGGGATTCAGTTTTGCTGCTGTGGACACGCAGAGTAGCAGGAGGGGTTACTGCTCTCTTTGGAAAGACTGGACAGGACGCTCGCTGCTGCAGCTGTCCTTAAAGGGCAATGAAGCACATCTCACCTCAGCTGCAGTCAGACTTTGTTTATGAATTTTCCAAGGCATTTTGAATAAATTCTCTTTAAAGGCCACTACTTTGTAGAAGAGAAGAAGAAGCCTATTACTTTTAACACTATTAAGCATGCGGATATGAAATACTTCCCATCTCTTACAGTGTGGTGGCAGTGCTCACCTTTGCAGGAAAAATAATTCCTCCTGGAAAGCCTCCGTAGATGATCATCACGAGGTTTGCTAAGTGCTTTGCGCAGATTCCTCTCCTCATGTGCTCAGCTTTGCTGGGGATGGAATATATTTCTTCAGGGCAAGAATAAAGGATTATAGCTGGCAAAGTAAAGTACAAGCTGAGCTGCCCACAGGCTTTGAGTGCACTAACAGCAGTGTGGTGGCTACCTGATGGCTTTTCAAAGCAACAGGCTTTCTAGACAGACCGGCAGTGGTGTCACAGTCAGGGGTGTACTGTTGTGAAATGTCACAGGAGGGAGGACTGACGTTTAGAGAGCACTTAAACTAATGGGTTGTTTTATGCTGTGCCTCCTCCTGGTTTACATTCTGGGGGTATGACATGCTTGTGCTTTCAAACATCCATTTTCTTGAGCTAGCAGTGGGTTCTGTGGAGCACATCCTAGTCCAAGGAGCACAAAAAAACCCCTGAGTTTAGTTTAATGCGCTGTTTGATGTCTTCTTTTCATCCTGGTCATCCTTGCTTTTCTCTAACCATTTTGTAAAACTTCCCTCATCCAGCCGTGGTTTTTTATGTGCAGTTTATGGGCATAAGGGTACTTCAATAGATTTGGCTCGCTGATTACAATGTTGGACAAAATGAAGGGGCCTGGGGACAGGGCAAGCAGACCTCTCATGCTCTGCTTGGCAGTAAGTTTGGAAGTACTTATGTAACGCTGAGCTCTTCCAGATTTGCCATAGAAACAGACTGTGAATATAAGTCAGGTTAGCCCTGGACGTCTGGATCATTCTGGGGCCCCTTCCAGGCTCTCATCGGCTTTCTGGTACGTAACCTAAAGCTCCTCTTTGCAGGACAATCCTTTCAACTGCTTTGTGCCAGAGGGAACCAGCCGTGTATGCAGAATATTATACGCTGACATAATGAAATATTTCAAGGGCACCTCAGATGGCTGGGCTGGATATAAATAGTACTGGAGGAAAGCTGCATGAGAGTCACATAAACCACTCAAAAAATCTCTGCAGCGAGGTATTTTTAAAACCCACCCACTGCAGTTTCATTAGCACCACCTGTCTAACATTTGGAGAAGGACAGAGATTATGTCCTCCAAATATTTCTGGTACCCTAAAAAGCAATGCATGCAAATGATTAAATATTCATAGTGTACCTCCATGTTCAAATGTTTCTGTTTTAAGCCTGCAGCTGACCACTGCCTGCCTTAGGGAGGCACTTGAGGACTGCAGGATTCTGTGAGATTTCATATCTAATGTGTGAAGCAAATTGGCTTCACACATTCACAAATTGGCCATAGGAAACTTTCAGTTGAGATGTTTGCAATAAACTCAGCTGTGAGAAACCAGAGAAATTCCTGTGTATTTCATAGCTGCAAATTGTATTTAACTTTCTAAAGGAATATTTTAAATGATAAGAAGGTAGTAGAAATATGTAAAATTCAGGGGGTTACTGAGTAATACATTCGCTTTTTAATGAGTAGAAATTCTCTCATCTGTCCCAGGGAGCTGGCAAGGGACATTTGAAGCATACTGCAGCTTGTTGGCTGCTCTGCAGATTCAGTTAGGAAGAGTAAATGGAAGATTCGCGGCCAGTTAGACTGGTCCCTAAACAGTTCCTGAAATTGTCCTCAAGGTACGAAGAAACTTTATCAGACCTCCTCCTGCTTCAACCACCCTTACTTTCAGACGTAGGACTTCAGCGCGTTCCAGTAATGCAGTGTAATTCCCGGAGTGACTCCTTTCTAGGGCACGTCTGGTCCGCATCCCAGCTTTTCTAAGTGGAGAGCTGCAGTGGTTCAGCTAAACCAGGAAGTGGCACTGTTCGAAAGGAATGGTGAGCCAAGCCTGCTCTGCAGCTCCACAAGGGCAAACTCTCAAGGAGACGGATAATCCGGTGGGACAGCGGGATGGAGTGTCTGACCCGGCTGCCGGGGCCGTGAGTAACCTTTATGTGTTACTACACCGACACTGAACCCTCTGCGGGGGTCGCCTCTGTTCAAAATTTACCAAAGACGTGTAATGGCAGAAATAAGGAATCACTGGTTTCTTCACTTCTTACCCTTCAGGCCCTCTACCAGAACACAGATGATTCGGCAGGTTCCTTCTTGCAGTGTCTGTGTCTTTTAATGTTTCAAAAAGGGCAACACAGAGGAGACATTCAAGCCCAGGTTGTTCTCTTAAGGCTTCAGAGCTCTTCTGGAAAGCTTTTTCTTCATTGAAAAAAAATTTAAAAAAAAAAAAAAAACAGAAATGATACTAAGAGATTGACACCTGCAAAAGTGAATATGTGTGTCATGTTTTGCATGGTGATCTAGTGGTATTGCTGTTCAACACCCCTCTGAGAAAAAAAGAGAGCATTTGAAAATTTTCAAGGCGTAAGACACTGACTTAACTCTTAAAAGTTGTGATTCTTTCAGAGAGAGAGAGAGGAAGAGTCTCTCTGCCCCAGGGAGCATTTATTTCACAGCTTCTCCTCTTGCGGGCCACGGATGTAAATCTTAGCATTTCCCAGGGTGATCAAACACATAAATAGTCATGTCCATAGTTGCCTGCGTAGGCTTGCTGTTCGATCTCTTCCTGCGGCTGGATGGCAAAGAGCTGATACACGACTGCTAGAAGGAGGACACCAGCAGGTTGGCCATTGTGCAGCATTTGAACTGTGGGGTCACCAGCTGAATTTCTCTGAGACTGAATTTACAGCAGCGATTTTGGGGTGTTATTAAAGTTCAATACGTTGTAGAAGAAATATCCTTTTCCCTTTCTTTTCCTTGCCTTGTCTTTTGGACAACTATGCTCTAGGTAATGCCATGCTTTGATAAACTGACTCACACGCAACTCCTTTAGGTTTTCAGAAGGAAACAGTTCCTTGATTTGAGTGTCTTTGCAGTTGCCCAGCAGCATGGGACCATTGTATGCCAGTGTCACCACGAGGAACTCCAGGGCCTGGCCAGTGGTCGGGTGCAGGCTGGTGAAAAACTGAGTAAAACAACTCCTCTGCCACTGCAGAGATTTACATCCTCATTCCATGCAGACTGCCTCGTTTTTCACACTGTGGCTGCAAAGATTATGGGGTGCATCAGCCAGAGCCTCTAGTAGAAGTGACCTGGGAAATGAGTGTACGTGTCACCACCCGCTAATGCAAGCAGGGCTCGTGATGGTTCGTTTAGTGATCTCAGAGCACAAAAGACACAGCAGGAGGCAATCAACACTTTACTCAACAACAAATGCACCTTTATTGAGTGCCACANTAACACCTGGCAGCCATCCCACCTCAGCCAGGCCAGAACTCCTGTGCTGGGGTTGTGGGGTTCCAGTCCCTGTCCTTGGGGTTCCAGGCTCTGTCCTTGGCAATGGTCGTGAGGCAGACGAGAGATCTTCAAACCATCTCCTACAGCATGGACACTGCTGATGGATTTCTCCCATGACCCTGTCCACGTTAGTTAACATTGCTCTCCAGGAATGTAGAAGTGGGAAAGTAAAGCAGTCCTAAAGACTGAAGGATTGTCATGAACAGCTTTTTCTGATCTCGGTTTCTAGGTGATTTTATTCACTTAAATCTGCTATAGTGTTGTCATGGGTTATTTGAACAAAAATTTGTGCTAGATTTCTTTTAGGGAGGCAGCTGAAACCGCTAGCTCACCACCCAAACATTTTCGGTGTTAATATTTCTTCTGCATTCCCCAACCTGCCAATATAAACTGCTACTGAGGGTCTCCTAGCAGAGCTGTAGTAGTAAACATATAATTCTTTTGGCAGTCTGTAGCTGTTTTATAAATTTAGACAAACTAAAATATTTAAGAATTTCTGAGTAATATATTGAGGTTTCAAAAAATGCTCCATCAATTTTGGATCACTTTTTTTACAAAATAAAACATCTTTTGTTAAGCAAAAAGGTGGTCCAAAAGAGAAAGTTAATAATTTAGCTTTTAGTTATATCAAAATTCTTCCATGTTTCTTTCTACATATCCATCTCTTACAGTTCTTATGAGAACACTCATATCTCCCCTTGGGACAGTACTGTATTTAATTAAATACAGGTATAACAGTAGTGCAGTGACTCACATTTAACTTTTCACTCCCACTTAACCTGTTTTGGGTGATGCATTTTCAGTGTACAAGGCATTTAAGACTTCTGGTCCAGGCATATTTTTATACAGGAGTTGCTGTTCCTAGTTCTGGCGAAACCCGTGGTTTCAGACTTTTCCCCTTGGTGCTGAAACAGAACTGCTTTCTCACAGGGCTTCTCCCTCTGGAGTGGGACCACGGCTGGTGAGGGGTCTGAACCACAAGTCTTACCAGGAGAATCTGAGGGAGCTGTGTGTGTTTTACCTGGAACTGTCTACTGGCCACTCCATAATGCCTGGACAGGAGGTTGTGGCCAGGTGGAGACCAGCCTCTGCTCTCGGCCAACAAGCGACCGGACAAGAGGACACAGTCTGAAGCAGCATCAGTGGATGCTTAGGTTGGACATCAGGAGGAGTTTCTTCACAGGAAGGGTGATCAGACATTGGAATGGGTTGCCCAGGGAGGTGGTGGAGTCGCCATCCCTGGAGGTGTTTAGGCTAAAACTGGATGTGGCGCTTAGTCCAAGTAGTCTTGATTGGTCAGAAGGTTGGGCTTGGCGATCTCAGAGGTCTTTCCAACCCAATCAGTTCTGTGATTCTGCGCCTGCACTGCTCCACCTGTCCTCAACAACCTCACTGCACCACCATAAAATTTACCTTTGACAAAATCAAGGTGCTTGCTCGGAATTTTGACACCCCGGACCAGCTCCTTCCCACTATGAAGAGCGAGGCACGTGCCTGCCGACAGGGAGGACCGAGGCTCTGTCAGGGCAGCTGGCTGCTCTGGCTGCCCTTGGTTAATGGTTAATGCTGCGAGCCAGCCCAGCTGGCAGGAATACTCAAAGTACATTAGCGAAACTACTTCGGCACCAATTGATGACTTTATCCCTCACTTAAATTCCATTACTTAATTTTGGAGGCTGCAGCCTGAAAGACAAACTGAAGTAATTTAATTTGGACGGATAATAAAAAAGGAAAAAGCAAAGCCACCCTTACAAATAGTCAAGAAACATCTATTCTCCATAACGCTATGGGATATGTTATATCTCTTAATCCAATGCAGAATAAAATTTATTAATCTAGGGGTTTTTTTTCTGCAAAGTTGTTGTGTATTCACCTTATTTGAGGGTGGCAAGCCATTGTCTTATTGCTTTATTAAAGCAGAGTGTGTCACTGCACGTTTCCTAGCCATCTTCTTTATTCTGACTCATTTATACCTCTGCTTTGCTTAGTCTGCCTCCACACATCAGGTCAAAAAAGAGAATTACAATTGCCCCAGGAGAGACAGTTTCTATCATAAAATTCGTGGTAAAATGAGTTTTCTGCAAGTGGTCTGATAAGTATGTTCTTTTTTTAATTAAACTTTTTAGCCTATCAAGATCAAGGAAGTTAAGCTGGTGATTTCATACAGAGGAATGTACCACTGCGTATTTTCATACTTGCGCTTTATTTCTTTATGATTTATTGCTGTTATATACCTTAGAAGGACAGAGCATCAGATAATTTTTATTGTACTGCCAGGCCGTAAGAAATGGATAAAAATATGTGGTTTTGTTTAAGAAAAGTTACACCAGACTTTAAAACATCCTGCTCATGGAATTACAGATTAGATCTTTCTCTCTGGTTAGGAATAGTACTTGTCCTCTTCAGTGTTCTCCTGTGGAGTTTGCAGTAGCGTGGATAGGATCCTCCCATTGTCTTCATTTCCACCCAGACAAGAGACAAAGAAAGAAGCTCAGAGATGGGAAGAACAAATCATTTCATTTCTCGATTCTTGGAATATTTTGGGATAGACACAATCGCTGCTAACTAAGTTTACTGTACTCGGTTGTATGAGTAAAGATGGCGAGTTTTGAGTTCTTTTGTTTGGAGCCTTGTTTTCTCACAAGAGAAATAAGTAAAAAACTCGATCACGGTGAGGATTAAGTGGAGTTCCTGACAGCTCTCTGCTGGGGAAAGAGAGACTATTGCTATGACAGACTAATTATAAATATAATTATAAAAATTATGGGGAAGGGGTATCCCTGTAACATATCTGGATGCAAGTTCCCTTGAATAGCACATTGATTTTACAGATCGAGTCCAATCACGTAAAATGGCTCTAAGTGAAATATTGTTTTTCACACTTTTTGGTTACTGCTTGATGGATCCTTGTCTTGTGGCATCTGAAATCCCGACACAGCTTTTGACTAAGAGAACAATTCACGTCTGACTTGGCTGAGCAGTGTGGCCAAACTGCAATAATCTGCAGCAATCTGCAGTAGAGTACGGCAGCACCCTCTCATTCCATCTCCAGGAAGACAGGAAGGTTGTTTTCCCATCATTCATCCCCAGTGGGCATAGAAAAAGCTTGGGGAGAGCCGGGAAGGAACATCCTCCACAGAGACTTTGTCACAAGTAAACTGCGTCCCTTTGGACTGGTACAGAATGAAATCCCTCCGAGGTCTGCAGGCTGGTAGACAAAGACCTGGACACTAATGCTCCACTGAGCTCTCGCTGGCTTTAAATTTCACCTTCCCTTTGGCTGCCTCCTCCCTCACATGCTGCTGACGTTGCTGCAGTAAGATGCTCATTAACATCTTCTGCAGAAGCAGCCATTTCCTCCTGGTGGAGACCCGGCTGCCCTTGTTACCCATTAGGTCTGCAGGATCCGCTCTGAGACAGAGGCTGTGAGGAGCTTTCTGAGGAGCTGTCCCAAACCTCTGCCAGCCAGGTTCTCTGCCCCATTAGGGAACAGATTGAACACTCCTCGAAAGAAGAGTTAATAGCGAAGTAACCTAGAGTGACGCGCGGTAAGCAGCCAAGAAGCTGGAGGCACAAACTGTATGATCCCTCCTGCAAACATTTTGGCCGGTCACCAGCAGCTCTGATCTGCACGTGTAAGATTCTTGAGACCAAGAAGTTGGAGAGGGCTGCCTGGAATGGCTCTCACGGAGCTGCACAAGGGGAGGTGGAGAGAAATCTACTTGGAAATCTTGATTGTTGTGCCAACAGGGAAGAATTTCTTTTAGCAAAACCAAGAAACTATTCTCCCCCTCCTGCCAAGGACCCTGACGTGGCAATCTCAGATTCACTGCGCGGTGTGTGTGCAGGGCACATTATGGATGAGGGCAAATAGCTACACATTTCACTGATAACTCTGCAGGGTGCTTCAGAAGATTGGCCATTCCAGGCTTCTGATTCTTTTATCTGACAACTGAATTTGGTTTGCCATCACACGCATGAGATCTGCTTGGATGTGCTTCGCTCCCACCTCAGGAAAGTAGAAACTCTGAGAGGGAGAAAAGGAAATTTTCCTGGTTTAGCTAGAGGAAGTAAAGAGTTCAGCCTCTCTCATGCTAGGATAATATATGCTGTGATTGGTCTGTCACTGCTAACACAAGGCAGCTTAAAGTGCACCTGAAAATGGAAATGAAATAAAAGAGATAGAGAGATGCCTCAGGACCTCAGCTGCTCACAGCACCCACTTCTGCTTTAAGCCTTTCTCTGGCACAAACTGAAACAAACTTAGTGCAAAACTTGGAAACTTCTAGTGAAAAGGGAGTGCATAGCAAGGGGGAAGACAGTTTGGTTTATGATCAGGTAACAGGCAGAAGTTACTTTTAAGACATTGGACCTGTGCATTTTGAAGTTATATGGGAATGAGCTTTTTTTTTTTTCTTTAGAGGGAAGTGCAGGTAAGAGGAAAACAGCATCACTTGATTGAAGAAATAGCTAAACTTAGAAAATGGCTGTAGCTTAACTAGGATGTTGATGAACCCACTGAAACAGCTCTATTCTGATTTGTTTCCTACAGTGTGCCAGAGCCAACTCTTGGCAGGATTATAATGATACAGTTTTTAATTATGTCCATCTTTTGACACCATTGATTTTGTTAGGTGCTACTATTCCAGCATGCTAGGCTTTATAATCTATAATTAGATAGGTTTGCACATGGCCTAGAAAACATGCTGCAAAGAGTGACTACAGCGTCACCAAGAGTTATTTACCCTGTAAACCGCTCCTTCCTTCAGGTATTAATTCTACATCTTTCATGTCCTGTACTGCTGTCTCCAAGATGCTGTGCTATGCTGGTGCATAAGGAATAAATTCAATGACAGCAGTCAACGGATCAGGGAAGCAAGTTATAGTTTACATCTGTATTAGAGTTACGTACTTAGCTAACTATAGGTCTATAGCTCTAGTGAGCTGTCATGGCAGCTTGTGCAGAGAACTCGAGAATTATTCACCTATACAGGAAGATAATAATTATGTTCTCTGTAGTGTCTTTCACTGCTTGTGTAATAATTCTGAGAATGCAAAGGTTTAGAGTACTGCTGAGTACAGAGCTGGTGTTTTTGGTGTATCATCAACTAAGCTATGATTCCTGAGGGGTCATCATTAGCTCAGATACCATCATTTTATATATTGAATTGATGGCAGTGTTTTCCCCCCCCATGAGCATAATTTTATGCTTATCCACATAGAATTTAATCTGCTCTTTTATTGTCTAGTCACTTGATATTATGAGATGCATATGCAAAGTCAGCTCTCGTCTGGATAACTCTGATTAGGCCAGTGAAGTTTCTGGTCTCCCTGCTTCTTTTCTGACATTTTACAAGCTTATTTTGGACTGTGTTGAACAGCAAAGGTAACTGATCTGCACTTCTCTTGAGATTTTCCTCCGCTGAAATAAACCCCCACTTTCTCCTGCTCTTTATCTTTTCTCTTTTAACCATCTATATGAGGGTTTTAGCCTGCCATGCCATGGTTTTATCTCTCAAGGGCTGTGTTAAAAGCCATCAGAACTGTTTCAAGTCAGCATGTTTACCAGGCCATCCCGAGAGCACAAATAAATTAGTAAGGCACATATTTCCTCACAAACACCGCTGTGACCTGTTCTTAGTGCCTGCGGTTCATCCATGCCCCTGTAAGCTCTGTTGATTAGAAGACTCTTGGTGAATTTGCCAGATGCAGACAGAGTGTTTGCAGGCCCGTGACTCCCCAGGTCTCATGGCTCTGGCTCTTCGTGACCTGGTTGTCTCCAGAGAGGTTCTCAGTCAGCAGCAGAGTCTGGACATGTTAATCAGGTCAGATAAATATAGATTTAGCTGAGAACATGCTGGGAAGAAAATCAGAGGGAGAGGTGGCCACAGGACTTTCATTGTCCTTTAGAGCTCCGGGCAAAAAGGAACAGAGGAGCTTTCAACTCTACTGTGAGTGGCAGAAGAGTGAAGACAAAAGTTGTGCGAAGTAAGTTAGGTGGGGAGTGAAAAGCCATTCAGGAATAATGGGAGAACTAGTGACAGAATGCTGCATTTTGGGAGGGGCACAGTTATCCATAGTCTGATTTTTGGCTAAAGTGGAGAAACGAAAATAATTTCCATCTCCTTGTTAATTATTTATAAATAAAATAATAATAAATATAAATAAAAGAAGCAGCAACATAAAAATCAGTCAGGTCATGTTTGTTAATTTTCAAATCAAGATCAGTTGCTTCTGCAGAGAATTGATGATAGACTCACTGTGGTATGGATATTTACCCCTGGTTGCGGTGGTGTTTTACGGGTGCCAAACTATTCTGGCAGATGGGAAAAATGACCCTTGGTAGTGCAAGCTTCCATTTGTGTAGCTAATTCTCTCCTGGTATACAAGCAAGCAAATTCTTGGGAGATACGCCTTGGCTACTTGATTGCAGAGCTGCACCCGGAGTAGTTTTCTGCATTCACCTTTGACCATCACAACTGCTTATCACATCTGCCCCAAGACTGCCTCGGTTGTTCTTGCCCTCCTACCTCCAGCAGTTTCTCCACAGGACACAGTACACCTTGTGTGAACCTTCCAGAAACATTCTTGCTCCAGTTATTGGAAGTTAAACTTTTCTTATAGTACAGAACATTGCCAAAAGCCCACTGCAATCATCAATAATAATAGCAGAAAGTTATCATTTTAGGTGTGACTAATAGAGTGAAGAATAGAGTAAAGGCCTTGTAGACGGGAAAAAGTAATTATTGCCACCTTGGAAAGCTTATGGCCTAGGGATGCATTCAGTGTTCTACACCTTGTGATTATTTCTCTGTTGATATAATTGAAAAATAGTAACCTTGTCCTCAGATCATGAAGGCTCCTGAAGTTCTAAAAAGCAAAGCTGTGAATTCCACCCTCTCCAAAGCTGTTGTCACTGATTCCATAATTTTCTGTTCAGTTTTCAGCAGTGTTCCTCTCACAGTTACAAAGGCATCTTCTTTTAGGTTATTGAAAAAGAGCTTGTGAGGGCTCACCACATATCTTTCCTGTCCTCTGTATAGTCTATAAAAGACCAGTGTGCACATACATATACATACATCAAGCTCTCCAACCCTTCCCCAAAACCAGAGAGCTCAATATATGGATTTCGAGGTAATTCATTGTCTTCCTTCGCTGCAGAGCCGGCTTTCCCTAAATATGTGGAAAGGTGAGCGATGCTGGTAAGATGAGTTCCCAATCACAGCATTTTCATGACAGCATCTCCTCTTTTGCAATTCCTAAGCCTCTGAGGGTTAATAAGCAGAACCACGGTTATTTCTAGGCATTATTTCTGTGGTGCCAGTGAGGTTCAGGGTGTCTATTACTCCGCCTGCGACAAGGCCCTGTGACATCCTGGAAACAGAATTGCAGTTAGCTGGGCACGCCTCCTCATCGCCCTTGTGCTCTGGTGCTGGTTTGAATTATCAGATGTGATTCAGAATTGACCTGCTTGGTCTTCTTGCAGTGGTCACATGGCAGTGTAGAGCAGTGTCTGTGCATTGTGGTGACACAAAAAAAGGGAAAATGATGCAGAGGTGAAAAGATTTTATGAAGGAAAGCTGCTGTGGTACATGCACCAGCAAGTGAGATCCGTGCACTGGGAGAAGAGGATTATAAAGCCCTTGCAAAGACGTACCATCTTAGGAAAAAAAGTAAAGGGATAGCTTCTAACCTCTTCTGTGCTTTAATCAAATGGAAAATGGGAATCATTGAAACCACAGGAGGAAAGTCAAGCAAAGTGCAAAACCTGTGCATGCACAAGAGAGTCATATAGTAGCTCACCAGTGAGGAAAGAGTCCTGTCTTTTTCATCGTGCCATGGTTTATCTCACTTGGGGAAAAAAAAAAGCAGTGGGAAAGTTGGTCTGAAACAAAATAAATCTTTTCAGCCATTAGGTAAAAGTGGTGAAAATGTATGTATTTCCCAAAGCTTTCTGGAGTTCACATAAACCATCTGAACAAAATGTTAAAAGGGTCTTTGAACTTACTTTTGTTGTAGGTAAACCCAGACGCTGATGGATGATATGCATCAAATTCTGAAGAGCACTGGTGTACTCGTTTGAAAGCAAAACCANGTGGGGATAGAATGCATACCTTGGGCATATCTTACACTGTAACCTGGGACAACTGGAAAATTCTTCTTCAGAAGCTTCATTCATCTCTAAGTCTAGATGCTTGGAGCTGGAGTCTCTCCTGGTGTGAACCAGGAGTTGTCAGGTTGTGCCATGGGAGAAACACCCCACAAGCATGAAGATTCTAGTGATAAAATCTTTTGGCTCTCTGCTGACAGAGCTGTGCACAGAATAGAAACAAGTACCATCTCCTGGCCCTGGCTGTAACACTCTTGAAGTGCCTTGTCCATATGCTCGGCTTGCTTGATCATATGTGAGAAGAAAAAAGTATTTACTAAATTCAGGTTTTATTGCCTTAAATCAGAACTTTCTCAGCAAATGGGCTATAGGAACTCTACTTGATTGTGCCAAGAGTTCTGGTGTGCAGATGATAGAGGAAACTGGATAAACTTAGAAGGGCCAGAGATAAAGACACAGACATTTCTGGGGACCTTGTAGGACTGTTTTATCTCAGGAAGCAACTGAAAGTAGTTGGGAACATGGCTGGAGAATATAGGAGTTTCTGTGCCAGAAAAACAGTGTTTGCAAATGCTTTATTTCAGTCTGTTTCCTCTGACAGATTTTTCTCTATTAGAAAATGACTTAATTCATTGCTTTTCTGTTCCAGCAGCAAAACAAAGAAAGCTGGCATCTAAGGATGTTCACTATCAAGACATGGACGCTGCCTCCTGCCAGGTTTTTGCTCCTTCAGGATTGCTTTATCACCGCTAATACTTCATTTCCTGGGAAGTGCCCCTGGGCTGGCATCCTCCCACAGGTCCATTGCCTGTGAGGACCGGGGGAGATCTTTTGGAGAGGGGGGACAGCAGTGTGTCGGTGAGCTCTGCTCGGGTAGCTGCTTCCCAGCTGGAGTGTTTGAGGAAGGAGGTGCAGCTTGGCAACCACTGCCTCAGTCATGGCTAAACCTCCGTACCTGTAAAGGCTTGAAGTCAGCAAGTGCGAAGCAGCGAATGAGCTGACTGGGCTTGTCACCTGGGCAGCACCTTTGTGAAAGACCTGAGACCGTGAGAGTCGTTGCTCTCGCAAGTGGAAGGACTCGAATAGTCACAATCCATGAGCAGCGTGTGCTTTTGTCCGTCTCTGGCCAGCGTTGCTTCTTTCAAGCCATGCCAGGTAAGTGCTCCAGAGCCAATGCAATCCCTGAACCACATGGCAATAAGTGGCTCTTGATGCAGTTTCTGAGCCTGAGAAGAGCTTGGAAGGCTAAAGCGGATTGCGATTTGGAGTAGTTTTGCACGTTCAAATTTTGATACAATCCAAAGTCTAGCTCTCTAACGTCAGCATCTGTTGTCCGGCAAAATGTGTGTCCGTTGCATTGTAAACAAAGGAATTAATCTCTTGTGAAGAATGTTTTTTTGAAATGAGAGGCTAAGGAAGCAAATATAAGAAACTTGTTGTGTCCATGATATTATTCTGGAAACAAGCTAAATTCCACGTGCAAGTGAAAACCTGCTGTCTATTGATTTTGGTTTGGTTTGGTTTGGTTTTGGGGTTTTTTTAGTGGGTTTTTTATTTGTTTGTTTGTTTGTGGGGGTTTTTCTTTTCTTCCCCTCTGTTAACATAAACAGCTTAACTTGTCAGCAGTGATATCAGCTGTACATAGAAGTGCTTGTGTGGGTTTTGTGTAAAGCAGATCTCTTTTTTTGGAGTTATTTCAGCAAAACATTTCCCTCTTTCCCTATGTCCCCAAAGGATGTTTTGAGACAACAGTGTTTTCTAAGAAATTAGGTTTTCTAACCTGCTATTCTGGTCTTCACTAACCCATGCGACTGATTTTAGATGGGGAAGTTTGAGCTGGCCTTCCTGCCATGGGGCTTTTGCACATTGCAACAACCTGCAACAAACACAGTGACAGAAACACTGGGTAATGTGGTCAGGGAGGAAATCTGAAAGTCAGGGCTACAGCAGTCTGTGGGGAGGGTGAGTGAGCTAAAATAATGCCACCAGAAAAGTTATGAGGATGACCTCCTAGGGGCTTGAGGAAGGGCGAGGTTGCTCTGTGTCATCCTCAAAAGCTGGTGTTCTGCAACATATTTTTTTCTTCTTTCTTCTTTTTCTGCCTTGTGGGAATTTTCACTGCTTTATTTTATTATTCCCTCCTGATTCAGAACAAAAGGTTAGGTCTAAAAATAAACTGTGGACTGGAAACAGGAAAAAATAAACCACCAGCCTACACACACATGCATTTCAAAAGAAGTGAGTTAAGTACCAAAACTGAATTACAAATGTTTTTAAAATGAAGAAAACTATAAAGCTGTTCTTTTCTTGATAAGTGTTTATGGGGGCCATTGTGTTTATGGGCAGAAAATGGAGCTTTAACAACCGGCTGCAGGCTGTTGAGTGTTTTGGGTTGTGTTTATCCTTCTCAGAGATCTACTGGTCATTCCTGCACTTATGTTTGTTTAACTGATCCCACAGACGGGCTCTGTAGTACTTATCCTTTGGCTAGTTGATGTAATTGTCCATTTATCTGCCTTTGGGCTTGAGATCTGCTACAATTCCCTCATCAGGATTTGGAGAGATTCCCCCCACCCTCATCTCCAGCAATGATTTGTTTTTTAGTTTTTCGCTGGATTTTATGTTTTGGATGGGTCTGCCTTTTGCCATATGTGTATGCAGATTGGGAAGGTACTGCCTTCTTTCCCAGCCACCTCTTCCATGCTGTCTTCCTGGGAACACACAGCCTGCTTCATTTTCATTCATTTGCTTTTCTTATCCAAGTTTGTTTTCTTAGAGAGCTTCCAGCCTCAGCAAGGCTCCTCTCATTTCTCATCACACAGACGCAGCGGCGATTCCCCAGGGAGAATTTCAGCAGTGTTGAGGTGCCAGTGGAGAGCCAGGGTAAGTTGCACAGCAGTGGAACATTTCCCTTTCTGTTGAGCTTTCCAGGCTCTCTCTCGCCCAGTGGAGTCAAACCTCTGCAGCTCACACCACAGTGAGGCACCATCTTCAGAAAGCTCTGCGAAAGCTTTTCACCATCATTAGCAGAGGACCAGGACAGTAAGTTTTCTCTACAGTGCCCACCAAAGTGGGCAGACGGCTGCGAGGTACAACACCGTGACAGAGGCATTACACTCAGTTATGCGGTCCCTGTTTCCAAATCTAGACTGTTGAGTGATCTTGCGCTAGTGAAACGATTCCTGCCTTTATCTGCAAACTCTGTCCCTCCCGGCTCAACCCCTTTACAGCCAAGAACAAAGGTCATGGCTAGCAAGCAGTTCTTCCTGGCCCCAAAATGTACATTCCTCTCTCACCTTTTCTTGAAATATTTTATGTGTTAGATGTAGCTGAAAGAAGACAGCACCTGGGAATACCTGGTCTGTCTTCCGTCTTGTACTACATATGAAAAGACATGAAGAGGTCGTACAAGGAATTTTAAGGGGTAGTCCAGGCTTTTCCACAGGGAATTAATTGTGAATTATTATGGTAATATTTTATTCAGACGTTCCAGGACTTTAGGGGTTAAATAAAGTTAGAACATGTGTAAAGTTGTCCATTCTCATTCAATTGAAGTTCTGGAGTTCGGTACTTGGCAGAGAATATATAAAGGAGAATTTTTGTGGCACCCCAGCAGGTCAAATTTTATGCAGGAGCAGTGTGAACAATATGTGATTTTCTAAATCAATTTTCTATGTGCTTACTAAGAATTGTTACTTTTGTTTTGTGATTTTTCTGTTAAGAAGCATTCAGAAAAAAACGTATACCACCTCAAATATAGGACTTTGATTCCTACAAAAAAGTGAATGGAAGAATGGTGCTTTGTCTGCTTGTCCGTAAGTTGTTTTCTGAAACTCAGTAGCCTCAGCTGACTCCTTCTAGATGAGATTTGCCATAAGCTGGAGGCTACAACATTTTATGGACAGTCAGGGAAGATTTTGGCAAATATAATTTTACTGTCTATTGCTTATTATGATATGTACCAAAGCATTTAGTGTGCTTTAATGCTAAAGTGTATCTCTCAGCATTATCTGATATTTACACTTTGCTTACTTCTTGTGCAATCTAATTTATACTGTAGCAAAAGTTCTGTCAGTGCTTGTGCTCTTAGCTTGGCAAGTGAGAGATATAGTCCCTTGATTTACAAATGAAATGTAACAAATCTTGTCAGAATCAACACTGAATCGCAGAATTAACACAGCTAAAATGATCATGAAGAGAGCATCCTCACGATGCGTACCATTTGTTCAGGGAGACAACTCTGGAAACTAAAGGAAGAAAATAATGACATGTAACTAATGGCTCAGTGTACTCTGTTCAAAGCCCTGCCCATGTGTTTGTATTCATGCTCTGTCACAAAGGATTCTGCTGTAAAAAGGAAAGAATTTTCTTTTTGAAAATAAAATTTTGATAGTCTGGAAGACGAGATTTCTTAGTCGTCCTCTGGTTCAGTCTCCTGTGTTTGTGCCAAGTATCTTAGACAGCATTTGGTAGGTCTGGATAAAAGATGGGGTTGAGCTTGAATTCATAATAAGTCTGAATCTGAAAATAGATCTTTGAAGGGAATTGACTTTTTTTTCTAATCCAGAAATATGCCAAGGATGAGTTGCTGGAAATTGTCAATGCTTGCAGCAATAAAATGAGAGAAGAAGAAAGTCTAAATCTATAATAGAAAATATTCCTCCAAACAGTCAAGTCTTTGGGAAAGAATGGTTCCAGCGTGGTACACACTACATGACCAGTGTTTACATCTCTAGCTCTCCTGCCTGCTTGAGCAAAGTGTGTTTGCTCGCACAGTTCCTTACCTCCACAATTTAGTGCGGTCTTGTGAAGAACAGATTTCCTTCTCAAAGTCTGCTGCAGCAGGTCCTCTCCTGATTCCCAGGCTCAGCCTGTTGGTTAGTTTCTCCACGTCCTTGTCCATGGAGAAACTACGTGTGTGAAACCCACCTGTCAACATGTGCCTTGTAGAACAGGGCTCAAGCACCCTAAAGTCTGTTGCAAAGGTTTGGCTTCTGCTTTGGGACTTCAGTATGGCACAGAAATACAAATATATGCAATTCAACAATTTAGAGTACCTTGGTAAACAGAAGTACGTAGTCCACTGCTTGGTCTATATGCATATATTAAAACATTTCTCCTAAGGAAGATAACCCCACTCTGTTGTCAGGAGGAACAGGAGGGAAGCTAGGGGGAAAAAAAAAATGAAGTATTCTCTGAGTTTTACTGCACAGAAAAGAAATGAAAAAGCAGGTTCTGCAAAAGTACAAAACTTTCCCTTGCTTCCACCAAGTCTTCAGCTTATCAGAGATTAAAGTCTATGTCACTGCTGTTCTTGAATTTTTTTTTTGCCCTCAGGCCAGTCCAAACTGTTCCCAGGAATGGCACAGACATCTTCAGGGGGTCAGGGAGCTGTGCTCATACATAAATAAGCTGATCTTTCTGATGTGAAACTCACAGCTGCTATTGATTTCCTTTTATCTGAAAGTACACTGGAGTGGAAAAATGAAAACTTTTTCTTTTGGATTTGTTCTTCATTGGACTTTTATTATGTGTGAAGGCACAGTTTCTATTTCAAAGGCATTAGAAGAGAATTTTTATTTAACCCAGCAGTATCTGGGCTGCACAACCTTCTCTTTATCTCCTTTCTGAAAAGTTCTGAAGTCAAATTTGAGTCAGTGAATAAGAAAGTTGTAGACGTGTTGATTTAGTAAAAGTCTTTCTCATCTAATGATGCATTTCCTGATTTTTTTAAACTCTGGATTTCACAAAGTATTTCAAAGAAGTGTTCTGGATAAAAGTTCCTTAATGGGAATAGAAATAGGAATCTGTAAAGCCTGTCCTTCCTTAGCTGGTGAAGCATAAGCCTCCACAGCTGAGGTCTCGCACACATGGAGCCCTAAGTCCCCAGCTTTTCCCATGTGAGTTCTTACAAACTTCCCAGTGTATCCTGTGGACCTCAGAATCCACAGCCAGAGAGAGAGATGGATGCGAAAGAGCAGCTCAGACCTCAGTGTTTTCTTATGGTGGTGTCATTATTGGAACCAGGCAGCGTATGAATAGCTGTAGCTTAGCAAACTTTGTATTCAATCAATTGCACACTGTGAAAATTATATTAATATGAATTTCCTTTTCATAGTCACATTAGTGGTCTCAGATTGGTTGACTACGTATAGAAAGAGTAAAAAGTGAGCAGTAAAATGTTTAGCTGTTGAGTTACCAGTTTGCATTTGAAACGTGCTAAGTGATGTAGCTTGTATGGAAGCAGAATTTAGAAGCAACAGTGAGGAGAATTCTTACCTCAGACCACCTTGGGAATGAAATGCGTCAGATGATTTCAGCCCAAATAAATTGGAGACATTAAAAAATTCCAGTGAAATCAGCATGTGGTACTAGTAATTGAAATATGACATTGCCCAGTCCCAAGTCCTGTAGTTAAATGCAAAGCAACTTGAATAACTCAAATTTATGAAATAACTCAAATTGACCAGTACCGCAGGAGGGCTAGACTGTATGAACTCTTGCATTCACCTGTAACCCTGCTTTTAAGGGCTGTGAAATGTTTAGTAGCCTCTTGTGTCATTTGTGAAAAATCTCCGTAAGTAGGATGCTTGCTAGCAAGTAGGTAACTATTTGAAAGTAGTGCAGTACCAAGGTCAGATTTGCAACTGTAGTTACTCAGTCCTTTGAGGGCTTTAAATCTTCGCAAGTCTAGTAAGTCTGGGTTTAAAAAGTTATAATCCGTGCTGATGAAGGAAGGTCCATAGGCATCAAGTGTGAACGCAGCTGATTTGTTTATAGAAGATGTTGTGGGGCATTTTTTGAGGTGCCGCACTCAGAAAATGTGTGACGTCTTGAAGAGGGGAGAATACAAGTTCAATACAACTACCTCAGCAGAGCTGACTAGGCAATGTAGCGGATATGAAAATTTATTCAATCTATGCAAATAGCACATCAAATCCTACAGCAATGCCCATCTACTGCTTCAGTTGGCAGGAGTTCCATCTCTCATGAGGAGACAAACTGCTATCAGGGAGAAACTCAAGGTTTTGTCTCAGTGAATTTACAATGACTATGCAGTAAGGAAATACAGACCTGCCCAGGAGATTTACTTTTCTGACTGTTGTAACATCTGTGAAGTGTTTTAAAGATAAAAGTCACGAATATTTGCTTCAGTCATCATTTGTTGCCATGTCCAGTGCAACCATAGTTTCACAGTTATGCTTTCTGCCGGGTATGTCAGACCATGAGCAGAGGGGTTTGTAGTCTCTTCTAAGTCTTTGTTTTATTTCTAAATGGTTTTGATACTTTCTGTCACTCCTGAGCATTACATTTTTGCCAGAACTTCCATCCAATGCACAGAGGGAAGAGAAGAGTTCAAAACATTTTTCAGACCTACTGGGACTTCGGTGCTGGTTGAGGCTGAGCTGGGTCAGCCTGTGCTGTCGTGGTACCTCTAATTCAGCAGCTGGCAGTGCTGGGGTCCCTGTTTGTGCCTCCTAATGCCAGACAGGACCCAGTCCTTTCTCTAAGAGGTTGTGCGCAGACGTTGATGGGTGAAGCCAGCTGTTACCTGAGGGGGGCTGGAGGGAGGTGAGGGGGGATAAGGCACACATCTCTTCCATCTCTGGTTCGGCTGAGAATGCAATGATGGCTCTGTAAGGGGAAGTTTGTCCTCAGCCACAGAAGATTAACAACAGCACCAGCAAGTCAGTGATGGAAGGACTTGGTTGCTGCTGGCTTTTACAATTTAGGGCATCAGATGCACCTTCTTCAAAGCTGAAGCAGGGGAGTTGAAAAAACCGAGAGTTTAAAAACAGGTTTGTGTTTGCCTTATTCACAGTTTCCTCCAGGAGAGGCTGTGAGTGACACATGTAGGTGACACCCGCCATTCTCTTTTAGGAGACTGAATGAATGTGTACGTGTGCATCTGGGGTGTTTTAGCCATGCTGTCACAGCTGTTTTCTACAGTCCAGACACCTCCAATTGTGCTGTGGGTCAAGTGCTCGAGCCCTGGCCAGACTCTCAGTGGGACCAGCACTGCCGCTGCTCATGGTGGCAGGAAGCCTAAAAATTGTTACAAAACCCGTGAGAAGTGTGGAGAAGGTTTTCATCTCTCTTTTAAACCCAGGAAGGCTGAACGAGGCTCTCATATTTCTTTGCATCCATGAAAACTAGAAAGGGAACTTTTTCCCAGCAGAAAGGATTTTGGTAGAATTTAATGATCACAGGAGGTGAAGATTAACATGCATGAGTCATAGATATTTCTGGCTCTGGATGGAAGCAAAAGTACTATACTCAAGCATACATCCAATCTCTCTGTACAGTGCAGCAGCAAAATTAAGCTCAGAGAAGACACTGAGCTTCGAACATCTCGGCAAAATTGCTTGTATTTTCTTGATTTTACCTCAAAGACTATCTGTAATTTACAGTAGAACCCTTTTCTATTCTAGACTGAAGCAGCAGAACTGATTTCTGGGTGTGAAAAGTGACAGTTTTTCTCAGTACCACTGTTGCAGAATGAGGAATATGTTGAAATAATCTTAAGTTGGGATGCTCTTTAAATACTTCAGGTTGGCTAATTAAGACTTTCCTATATCAGCAAAAAAAGGACTCCTAATCAGTGCAACAAACAGTTAGCATTCCTTAGTCAAAGACATCTGGGAACCAACCTATAAGAATGTAATAAATGAAGATGTTGTATGTCTGTGAATGTCACCGAATAAATTTGGCAAATGACTCAAGGTATATGTATCCCTTAGAGGAACTGCATGTATTATAATTCTGAAAGTCATGCCTAAAAGTCAGAATGACACCTGCCTTCCCTTGGACATCTGTAGAAGTCAGGATTAACTAGTTTAAATGGAAAGTATTAACCAGTCATAACAAGTGGGCTGTACTTGGGACTTTACTAACTTTGAACTTACGTGTATCAACAATGGTGCAGAGGGTCTTACTGATGTGCTTTTTTTGTGGAAAAATCCCATGCACACAGCACAAATCTGAAAAAAGTAATCAATGTCTCTGTCAATGTATAATTAGTGGCTTGTTGCACATCAGGTGACAAATCCAGTTTTGTGGACAATATCAGCATGGTTTTATCTTTTCTCCCTCTGCTCAGAAGAGCTCATGCAGCAGTGGAGTATTCTGTGTAAAGCAGTTGGCTGTGTAAAGCAGTTGGCTCCAGCAAAACAGGGAAGCTGTTCAGGCACGTCTTCTGTTGTTCATATTTCACAATTCATGTTTTTGAAAACCGTTGAGAAATTATACAGGACTTGGAAATAATGAAACTATTTTCCTGGAATATTTTTATTCTTGGAAAGCATGGCATCTGCAAGTGCTTCAGGCCTTTCACTACATAATATTACTTAAAATATCAGAAAACAGCTGGAAACATGTTTATGAAATGCTGATGTGACATTTACAGAACTTTAGCAAAACTGATTTCGCTACAATTTTTAAGCTGTGAAATTGTTGGGGAATTTAATGCTTCTAAAGACCGTTTACTATTCTGAAACACCATTAGTCACACTATTTTACCAGTAAAAGCCTTCCTTGTAGCTGATGATAAGGTACTTTCTCTTCCCAGCTTTAATGAGGGAAGGTTGAAGGAATCAGAGATAGGAGGTTGAACCATAATGTAATTCCTCTCCCCAGCCTTGGCTACCATAAGCTTGTGTACACAGATGGGAAGATGAGCTCTGCCTGTTTTGTCTGGAGTGGCATCAGGTGCACCAGAATGCTG
Organism: Donacobius atricapilla; assembly: GCA_013397315.1. Lineage (NCBI taxonomy): Eukaryota > Metazoa > Chordata > Aves > Passeriformes > Mimidae > Donacobius > Donacobius atricapilla. The sequence continues at coordinate 112,779 of WBMY01008197.1, forward strand.
ACAAATATCAGAGGTGAGCTAGTTAAAGCTGCAATTTCTCTCCTATGGGGATATTGTGATATTTTCACACGTTTTTCACACTTATGAAAAAGGGAAATGACACATTTCTCTTGCAGCTTATGAATTCCCTTTTGAGTCAAGCTTCTCCTATTTTCCAGCAGCCTGCCTGAAGAAAGCTGGGAGCCCCAGAGCCCCTATCTGTCAGGCAGTTAGCTGAAAGGGTGTCTGGACCACTGGCGTGTTCTCCCTAGCACCTGGAGGACCACTTGCTCATAGGAAAACTTGGGCTAAACCCTGCCCCACAAACTCAGAACTGGACAGCATGGCCCAAAGGCTGTGAGGGAGTTTTGGGAGTAACTGGTCCCATTGTCTTGAGCAGCCACCACCCTGACTGAGCTGTTGATGAGGTATTTGATGAGGGTGTCAAGTAGCTTTTTCCAATGAAGTTAAGGACAGGTGTTCCTCAAAGAAAGCTTCAGAGAAGGATCTCTGTTTCCCTCTTCCTATGGAGAACAGACACCTCTTGCCATGATGGGAAGGAGGGTAGAGAGCTGGCATTGATAGGTCTCCTTTAAGAACCCTTTCATTGTACTGATTTGCTGCACAGTAAAACATGAAAATACAGTTTTCTGACATTCCTTGATGTTTCAGGAATGTAGTCACAGGCTGTCACTTAAAATGTGAGGTGAGGTTTCGAACTTGCATCTTGTTTTTTCGATGCCCTTTCCGGGGCCGGGCACTGATGTAGATTTGGGCGTATTTTAACTGTTGTCCCTGGCATGTGAACCTCTGATAGAAACAGTCCATCCTTTTCCAGCCTTACTTTAACCAATCCTGGAGCATCTGAAAAGAACCTGAATATCTGTAGGCAGTAGCCAGAATCACTGAGCAATGCCATCCCTGCTGTTGCTTGTTGTATAGTCTTGTATTAGAGCTTTCTGTGACATTTGTTTTGTTTATGAAGCAAACACTCCTACACCCACTCCTGTTTTTGTTTGTTCATGTGAATTACAGCACTTTGCAACTTAATTGCTATGGGCTTTATGAAACTGCATTAAGGACCATGCTAACTGTGGGCCTGCTCCCTTGCTATTTCAGAACAGATTTTGAAATTCTGTAATTGGATGTATTTAATTTTTTGTAACTTTATATAATAAAATGGTGGATTAATACGAAACAGGCAGAAAAAATCTGGCTCTGCATCAATGCAGAGCTGTTTCTTGCCAAAGGTTTTTTTTAGGCTGGTTTTCAGAACAGAGATCCTGGAAAATACTTAGTGGATTGGGATTTAATAATTGGAGAGAAGGGTTCTACAGAAATACCTGAACTAACCCTCCCACAAGTATAAACTGTGGAACCTACCTTCCCACCTGTCAGAACCACCTTCACAATAGGTCAGGGGAAGTGGTTTTGCCATGAGGTATGGGAATGTGTGGGAAATATTCAATGATATGGGCCATTTGGAAACACGAACATTCAGGTGGTGGGTCTGGCTCGCTGTAGGATGACATCCCAGGTATTGCTGTAATGGGCAGCAGAGGTCTGAATCCTTAGTTAGGAAATAACTTCAGAAAAGTCATGCCTCTGCATTGACTTCGGACGGAGAACATTCGACAGTCATTGTTTTCTGACTGTCTTTATGAGTCCAAGATATTCATACAAAAAAAAGATCAACAAATGTGTTGAAGACAGTCTTTCCTCACCAGAGGCTGGCCAAAGCTCCAGGATGTGGATTAGACATTTATATCTGAGTTACCTATCAGGTTGCTTCACCCATTCTGTCACTGGCTCTACGCAACTATGAAAACTGTATCATATTCAGTAGCTCAGTGAACCAAGCCTGTTTTTTGCTGATCCAGTCTTTCACAGTGCAGTTAAATCCATGAATGTGAAGAACAGCAGACGGGCCTGATAATTTGCAAAACATTCTTTTTGTCTGGTAAAATGTCTTTGTTACTTTTAACCCCATTTCATTGTTTATCTTCTTTCTATTTTATCTAATTCGCCGCGGAAATGAAATTCTGTATCTGGTTTTCAGTACCAGGTTTTAATAGAGAGGTGGGGAGGAAGCTGTAGGGGTGGTTGCTGTAAGAAGCTGCTGGAAGCTTCTCCTGTATTTGTCAGAGCCAACGCCAGACGGCTCCAGAGCAGACCCAGCACTGCCCAAGCGTGAGCCAGCCGCACAGTAGTAATGACTCTGTGATCACGTCTTTAAGAAGGAAAAAAATCGGTGAACACCGTGGTGAAGCAGCTGTCCCCCTACAGAACATGGAGATACATGGAGGGTGCAGAGATATACCTTCAGTCATGGCAAAGCCCCACGCCGAAGCAGGTGGATGCCTGAGAGGAGATTGTGACCCTGTGGGAGGCCCATGCTGGAGCAGGGCCCTGACAGGGACTTGTAGACCCATGGAGAGAGGAGCCCATGCTGGAGCAGCTTTTCTGGCAAGATTTGTAACCTTCTTTGGAGCGGTTAATGAAGAGCTGTAGCCCATGGGAAGGACTCAGACTGGAGAATTTAATGGAGAGCTGTCTCCTGTGGGAGGGACCTCTGCTGGAGCGGGAGATGGATTTCTCTCCCTGAGCAGAGGCAGGAACGGTGTGTGGTGAGCTGAGCATAACCCCCATTCCCATCTCCCCGTGCTGCCGCGAGGAGAAGGCAGAGCTGGGAAGAGGGGAGGGGTTGGGGAAGGGCATTGATATTAGATATTTGCTTTACTTCTCATTATCCTGCTCTGATTTTGATTGATAATAAATTCAGTTAATTTGCCCAAGTCAACTCTGTTTTGTTGTGACAGTATTTGGAGAGTGATCTCTCCCTGTCCTTATCTTAACCCATCAGGCTTTCATTGTCCTTCCTCTCCCTTGTCCAGTTGCAGAGCCCAGTGATAGAGTGGCTTTGATGGGTACCCGGCACCTGGCCAGGGTCAAACCACCACAAACACATGAGCACATTAACAAGAAATCTAACCTATACAAGAAATCAAACTTACATCGTTCCCACTTGCCCCCCAGACAAAGACTAGATGGTTGACTCAGAAAACAGATTTTTTTTCTGTATATAAATTAAGACGCATAAACTGAAAATCAAAATATTAGGTAAAGGCTTGACAGCCAGGTTTTTACCTTTGTTGGGGATTAGATTTGTTTGGGGTTTTTTTCCCTATAGAATTTTTTCCCACAAAGTCGCTAGGAGACCAATTGCTGGGTACCTACGGGTGCTTAACCAAAACAATACAAGTGGCTAGGAAAGTGTANCTTGCCCTCCCTAGCAGACACCTGTCTTTTCTAACCAAGACAACCTTAAAGTAAAAAAATTTCCACCTTCTAAATATTTGCAGGATTTATCTGCATGATTCATGTTATAGCAGCATTATCAGCTCACCATACTCCAACAAATATGTGTGGAATATAAGGATCCCTGGTTTATAGTGGTATCTAGTTAAGGGCTATTCAGCAAGAGAGACAAATTTAAGAGGTAAGAAGAGCAATAAACAGATGTATACACAAGCCTTTAATAAGTTGACCAGAGCTGTTAAGTCAGGTCTTTAGAGCAACTAAGCGCAGCCTCAGAGATGCTTAACTGGAACTTTTCAGTTAATGAAAGAGGTGAAAAAAAATTGTCTTTTATCTCCAGGGAATAAGTAAATTTACTATGAGATATTTGAGTGGGCTTGCACAAATGCACAAACTTTCCATGGGATTTCTTAAGGGAATTATGAAAAGGTGTGGGAATTCTCCTCAACTTTTTCTCTATGCATGTGGCCTTGTTACTGTTTCTTGGATGCATCACTGTCAGTGAGACAAAACCACAGCATTCTCTGGGCCTGTTTTCAATTGGCCTCTTATAAATCTGCAGATGTGTGAGGGGCATATGTGTGGTCATATGTCCATGTCCTATCAGGTGAGTAACAGATCCTGCCTGACCAAGTGGATAAACCTGTTCGTGGTATTACATGAATCAGAGTGGTGAGCAGAATAAATTTTTGCGTTCTGTGTTCACAGATAACTGACTGCTCAAATATTATTTCTTTGTAAGGTCATTTATGTTTTGATGTTCCTCTCTGGCACTGGGACAATTTCTCTCCTTTTTCCAAGAATGGATATTTGCCCAGTGATGGGTATAAACACAGGTAATGTCCTGTACTTGGCTCCAAAAGGATTTCTGCTTGCCAATTTTGTTTTACCCTGCCTGTGAGGCAAGTTTGGTTCTGCCTTGATCATCAAGAATTGAGAATTTTTGATCATTGATTTTGGTCTGGTGTTGGAATTCATTCTTTTCCTAGTTTAGGATGGAAAGTCAGCTGGAAATAGTGATTATGAGCCTGCTGTACACTGCGTATCAGCATGAGGTGAGATCTCTGTGTGCCTCATCTTTCTTCTCCTGCACCCAATTCTTAGGTGAAATGAATGTAGAATGACTGGCTTTTCTTTTGCTTTTGGAGGAGCACAGGTTTACCTGCCCACTGGATTGGTCCTGTGAATTTCAGTGAGAATGAGCCTAGAAGAAAATCACTCAGAATGTTTTCTCAATGTAGAACTACTTCAGCCTGTTTTTAACCTAAGTCCAAGGTTTTCTGTTCTCAAGAAGGGTATTTTAGTTTGGTTCAGCTGCGCAGGCCTTTCCTGTGAATTTCTTTTTGAGCTCCTATCACTGATAATGCATGTCACTAGTATATCCTTGCACCAGTGAAGGCCCATCCTGTGGTGGGCTGCATCACTGAAGCATAAGCAGCTGAATTCAATGTGCAATTGCAGGACAAAAGACTCTAGCTATATCATTATTCATAGGATTTTCTCTTTCACCTTTCAGGATATGGATTTTGAGGCCAAACTGAGAGCCCATGAGGAGATTTTGAAGCATGGGTTGGGATATTTCTGCCTGTCTGCAGTGGTCAGTACTTTCAGCTTTCTGGCTGGATGGATATCGAGAGTTTCTCTTCTCTGCCTACCTTTGTGCCCTCTCAGTATTCACAGCAGAGATATAGAGGCAGATGAGCTTGGATTTGCAACCTAGCTAGCTACATTAGTTCTGTGAGGGAAGAACACAAATTAGTCTGGTTGATGAAGAATTGTGGTGGGAGAGGTTCATAGAAATACTGTTTGTAATGAAGTTTGAATGCATGAACAAAGGCCTTCATGGCACGAGTAAGTCTGGTCACTCCAGGAGTCTCTTAACAATTTCAAGTCTGAATTGTTATCTTCACTAAATTTCAGAGGAGGTGTGTCCATAAGCCTCTCTCTCCTGCCTAGCAGAACCGGTTGTATCACTGACAGTCAAAGAAGATGATGAAATTCCTGAGTAACACTCAAGCAGCAGTAAGGGAGTATTTTTACAGTGAGTTCAATCCACAGTGCAAGCGTGCTCTCTCTTGATTGAAATAAATAAGCCTAAACCAGGCAATCGTTGTCATTAAAGCCTTTTGCTGGTTTGATGTCCCTTGTTGAATATTCATCCCCTGGCTGACTGGCACCTTAGCCATGTTGTAATCCCTGGCTGTCACTCATCTTTTGTTTTGATACCTTCCCCCTGGGGTATCGTCAAGCCCCCTTGCCTCCCAACATGGTGACCAAGAGGTGGAGGAGGAGCGCGGTGCAGACGCAAATAAAGGAGGCCCGGTGCCAACTGGGAGAGAAATCGCCTCAAAGCAGGAGAACATTATCAGACTAAATCACCCAAGGGACAACCAAAGGACATGGACAGGTTGTGCAGAAGCGAGACTATCCTCTCCCGAAGCTGGGTAGTCTTGCCCCTCACCCTCACCACAAGGACAACACCGGTGGTGGGACCCTGGACGTAGGAGCCCATTATGTTTTGTGGTGCTCCCACGAGGACGGAAGTCCCTGCTCTGCTGCGTTCCAGCGGACAGAGCTGCCCACCTCCTCCTCCGAGCCGCTCCCATGTAG
>WBMY01008198.1:0-27647 GCA_013397315.1 Donacobius atricapilla
ACATTGTAACCTAGGACAGAAATACATCAGAAAATCTTTATGCAACACAGAGCACAGTCCACCCAAGGAGGGGAAATACTTTTATTAAATTGCAAGTGGCCAAGTCTCTATATTACGTGGGAGTTTCAGTCTGACCCCACAATTCTGAGATACTTACTTCCAGACAGAGCTGTTTACAGCCAAACACAAAGTTACCATGCTCCAAACCATCCTCAGGCTTGCTTTCTATGGAATCTTGCCCATGGAGAAAGCGATAGGAGAGTGGAGGGGCGGAGAGGAAATGTATTTTAATAAGTCCTTGTCCTTTGAACTTCCGACCAACCCAGCCCATTTCCCCACAGCACCCTGACACACCGCAGGTCCTCTGCACGGGGACACAATCCCTCCCTGCGGCGGGAACTGCCCCGCTCTCAGCTCCTCAAGCAAGGGCTGCTCTCCCAGCCTGGCCCACCAGCCCCACGCCAGAGCCCTGTGGGTGCTGCAGCCCTGGCTGTTCACTGTCCTGGCTGGGTCTGGAGCGAAGGCTCAGCCCGGCACGGGGGGCACGGGCGGGTACAGCACCAGCTCCGCTCAGCCAAAGCCTCGGCTGCTCTGGCCACCCTTAGCAACTCCTGTTTGTTTTGGAGGCTTTCCCCTCCTAAAGCTCCACTCCCTGGATTCAAGCAAATTTAGTAGTTTTATTTGTTTTAAAAAAATAAGAACGCTGGGTACCAGGAGACTGGTGGCTTCCTACTGAACACTTCTGAACAGATTTTCGGTTTGTGAACTTCTGCAGTCACTCCTCCAGTTCACACAAGGGTTTTAGCCACGCACCGTAGCACACAGCAAGAAGTTCCCAAATTTAACCCCTCTTCTTCACAGGGCAGCATAGCTCTTACAATGGAAATGCCCTCTCTCAGCTACTGCCAGGGAATTCGCCAGTTCACTGACACTTCTTCCCAATCCACCACCAACCCAGCTGTTCATATAGCCCAGAAAGTGGCTGTATGAACACCAGCCACAGCAGTTCCTTGGATCAAGGCCCTGTCAGACACAGCTCTGAGCCACAGAGCTGTGCTGGCAGGCTGCAGCACAGACTGGACCAGTCTGTCTTGTCTGTTGACCCAAAAGAAAAGCACAAATGACTCAACTTCCAAGATGAAGTAAACAATAATATGCAGGTCATCAAACTGGCTGTGTGACTGTAGGATCCCAATTCACTTGTTGGGTCTGGATGTGTGCTTCAGCCAGACAGCTTCAAAGAGGAACACCTATGCCCTGGGTGCACATGCTCTGCATCCCCTTTGATGGTAGGTGCATCTCTTATTTTCGGTTCCCCAAGATGTCCCCTACAGCACTGGACTCTCTGGTTGCTATTGCCTGAAGATGCACTTCCCTGCATTACATGAATCCTGCCTTTCCAGAGGATACAGCAAATTAGAGTTTACAAAGACTTCTCAAACAAACAGCATCCCTAATTTCCCTTGATCTAGGGAGGATGGTTGCAAGGACAGCACTGGCCACTAGTGAAGGAGCTTGGGATTCAGGTCCTGAATTTACCATGAAATCTTAAGGGATTCAGTCAAGTCACTAAATCCTTCATATGTACTGTGTGTTGAGATGGAAACACTAAGGAACAAATGTGCACCTGAGCAGGTGACCAGAATTCAGATTTTAAAGCCTGTGTTGCTTTGGTGCACAGCCCTGGGAGACATGAGCTGCCCGGTTCCCTGCTTGCCCCCAGCCCATCGTTGCTGCTGGGAGCTGAAAGAGCCAGCCATGCTCCAGCATAAAGCAGTACAAGCATTTTTGCATAGACACTCCCTGTGTTCCTGGCTGTGGGCGTTCAATGGAAGCAATCAGAGAGAACCCAGGAACAATAAACTCATTCAGGCAGTGTCTCCAGTCCCCAGCCGGGCACACGGAGCCAGCTTCGAGGAGAGGTGAAGGTGTGGGGAGGAAGGGGAACAGGACTTGCTTACACACAAAGCTAAAGACAGGCTCGTGCTCTGTCTAGAGCATTCCAAAAGCAGATGCCCAAAGGCTCAGAGCTTGTGAGCTAGCTTTAATCCTCTTTTTTCTTCTTTTGGGAAGAAGGCTTCTCTCCTGGCTTTGGGAGCAGGGCTCTTGGCAATTTTGGTAGTGACACAGATGGGGCACCGACCCCAGAGCAGCAGGGGCACTGCTCCCCTGCCCCTTACTCCCAAGAGAGTGCCAGCCCCAGTGATCATTTTGGGGGTAGCAAAAGGAGCACCCCAAACCTGGCAGTTAGACACACACCTCCCAAGGGCCATCACTGCTCATGAAATGGGGCTGAAGCCAGCATCCCTACAGCTCATCGGCAGTGAGCCTGTCCTGGTGTGGAGAGCACTGGAGAGCCCTGTGTGTGCCTAACACAACCCAGAGCATCCTCATGTGCCCTGTTCAAACAAGAGATGCAGCTGTGCTAGAAGAGACAGAAGTACTATACTGGCACAGGTGCAAAGGCTTGGAAGGGTGGGCATGGCAGATGTTTGAGACAGGCTGTAGTTTCAGTCACAGTACAAAAGTTTCATGTCCTCAAGCCCTGCATAGTAAATAACTCTCCACTCCTGCTGCCTATTCCCCAGCAGACACCATTCCATTCTCCAAAACCAGCCAGGGTCCCTCTCACGTAAGTCAGAGTTCCTGTGTATGTTATGAGGTTATGCATGACACTATTTTTCACCTGCATTTAAAAGAAGGCTGAGCCCAGCAGCTGGAAGTTGTACTGGATTTGGCACAGAGCAGTACATTTCCCTGCTTTCTCCAGTTGCCACGCCAAGACAATGAGTTAAACACAACAGCTGTGTGGACAATCAGCTGAGGAGAAACCACATATGTCTGCAGAGAGCGCAGATCTTGTTCATATGAATCAATCCATTCCCAGCTCTGATTAACAATAGTTTATAAAGCACCTCAGATTGTTACCAGGGCTCCTATCTTTCACCCATGTCTCCACTTTTCAGTCTAACCCCAAGCATATCCCTTTGTATGTGCAAGAACATGTGGAAAAGAACACATGCTCTAGTCCTAAACAGACACACTCCCTTTCCCCTCACAGTTAAAACATGTTAACTTAAGAAGCAAACACTTCTTTCTACCAAGTCACCGTTTTACTCCTTATCAACACTAACCTGTTGGCTTCTGTTAAGAAGACAACCTCTCCTTCATGGGCAAATAGTGTGCATCTCCTTGGGGGAGCACTGCAAACACTTCCAAGGACCCTCTGACAAGGAATGTGAAGCTTGAATCTTTGCTCAAGAGATAGTAAAACATGAATGCCAAACACTTCTCTTTGAAGAACTGGGCTGGAAGTTGCTCTGATTTCCATTACAGACCTCTAATGTGTTTAAAATACAGTAATAATCTCAAAAAACTCCAGGCTCACATCACTTAACATTTTAAATTATGAGCATGGGGCTGCATCACCCATGACTGCAGTGACAAAGGGTGTCAGTCTGAGGGGACCTGACAGATGGCAGGAAAATAAAGTTGTCACCAACACATCCCTCATCAGTAACAGTGCACTCAGCACCTCTTCCCCTCCCAGGGTCTGCAGATGGTTGGTCATGGACCAGCCAGCCATGTCAGACAAGTGTGGTAAGGAGCAGGCAAGAAGCCATAATGCCCTTAGAACAGGGAACACAAGTTGGGACAGTTGTCATATTCAAAGGCAAAACACAAGGGAAGGGGATGAGAGCCCTCAGGAAATAGAGGAGCAAGAGACCAGCAGCTCTGTCCTTGTCACGACACAGCTGTGGGTAAAGTGACCACCCTCGGTCACACCTGCTCTCTGCAGGTCTCCCTCTTGTCCCCTTGGGCTGTTGGGTCTGTTGCTCTTTATGCCTCACACACACTCCCTAATCACAGGGAGAAGGTGCTTTTGTAAACAGCATCTTCACCAGCAGCAGACATTGTTTAGGGAGGCCTGGCAGAGAAAAAAAACCCTCGTGCACGTCAAGATTATCCTTCAGAGCTTCAATAGCCTAAGAGGAGTCAAGAGGCAGTGTCCTCCTATGCAGCTGGTCTTGCAACCTCATTTGCAGTGACTGGGAAAGGAAACCCATTCCCAGGAGAATTTCACAATCTCTCCTTCACTTCCCACCACACAAGTCCAACAGCCTGAGCTCTTCCCACTCCATCAATGCCACCCTGCCAGCCACCAGCCCCAGCCTCCCACCCCACCTGGCTCTACACGCCCCACCCAACCAGATTCCTGCGGCTGCTTCAGCTGCCTGCCATTGAAACAGGAGGGACACTTGCACGTGCTCAGCTTACAGCCTGGATTGTTGCACATCCCTGCCTGCGTTTAAAGGAAAGGTGCTGCTGTTTGCTGATGCTTGCAAACTTAATTTCGTAAGTAGCAGGACAGATCTTGTAGGCAAATTTGTTTTCCCAGAACACCAATTCATTGCTCAATAGCCCTTCTTGAGTCCATCCACCTCTGTCATTACAGGATTTCCCTGCACAAGCACTCTGCCTGGCTAGTAGCAAGGATGAAGACTTCCCATGGCAAGGCATCCACAAGTTATCCCCAGCAGAACGGGCACATATCCGCGGTGCTTATTAATAACAACCCACTTGTCTGCCCTCTCCACTTGCTCCTCAAGGCCCCCAACTCCCACAAGTTCTCCTCCAGCCCAGCCCTTGCCCCACACTGGGGACACCTCCCACGCACTGACCCAGCAGGGCCATCGATGGCCCGTTGCTGCCCGGCAGGGCTGGCCCTGCCTCATTACCAGCGCCGCTCCCACACTCAGCACCACCACAAAAAAGCACTGGCAGGGCTCCGCCATCAGTTGTGCTTGCTATTTATTCATCACACATGTGCAGAACATCCCCGCTGCTCTGAGGGAGCTGTGTGCATATTTAAAAAGACAATATACAAAACATAGTTGAATCTTAATGAATTTACTGCTTTGCTACTGGAACTGAATGGAATTGTGCAGACCCTGCCAGAATGGAAAAAAGAAGAAGAAAAAAAACCAAACCAACTACACAATATTTGATTTGTAATGTAATCCTTAAGATCGCTTTTGCAATGCGTTATTATTGTTCTTATCAGGCCTGTAAAGCACCAGTTGTAAGGAGGAAAAGGATCAAAATGCAACAGGCAGCACAGCGCCAGCCCTGTCAGAATGCTAAAGTATTGTACAGTGAAAAAAGCATGCAGTCCTGGCAAAAGTTATCTTCACACAATATGATACTTCAACATATGGAGTCCCCACCAAAGCAGGATTAGGAAATGAGCTATTAGCTCAAATCTTCTGAGGTCTAAGCAAACCTTTCTGGCTCGACAGTAATAAGTACAAACGGGGTCTGTCAGAAATACATTTGTTTAGTACCAAGTTCCCCACTTGAATGTTGGAGCTCCATGAGAAGGACAGCAGTTACAAGGAGAGTCCCATTTCCTCTCAACAGGTAAAATTTACCGCAGACTTACTCCGCGCTGCACAAGTGATGGATCCGCCTCCTCCAGGGGAGGTTTCTGCACATCAGCAGGATCAGAAATCCCAGAGCACCCGCACACATCCCAGTGCTCCGTGCCCGGGCACCTCATCCCACCGCCCGCCCCCTCAGCTGGCAAGGAGTGCTCATGTTTGAGAAGCGTCCGAGAGTGCCCATAGCAGCACGGACCTGAGATGTGCCAGTCTCGGCGCTCCTGACCAAGCAGCATCACACGGGAAGCGCCGGAGCCATTGATCGAGGGGAAATAAATGGGCCGTGGGTGACAGCCAGCCCGGATGAGAGCCGGCAGGGAGAAAACTGGGAGCTGCTCACCTACCCTCTCCCTAACCACCAAAACTATTTGCGTTCGGAAAACAGGACACAGCGTCGTGCCTGTTCAGCCCGGGAGGGTGGGGAGTCCGCGCAGATTAGGACTTTCGTTTAGGACGAAAGACGGAGCGGGCAATGCCAGACAACTGAGAGGCTGCGGAAAACGCAACAAGACGTTGCTTTCAAGCGGCCAAAAAAAAAGGTCCCGATCTCCGGATCGGGTAAACCGTGAAATTTTCCCACATCTCCCTCCTTCTCCTTCCCTTCCTACCCAGTGCCCGGGGCAGGCAGGCAGGCAGGGACTCCCCATGCCCGGGTGGGACCTGCCCGCGCTGCCCGCACCTTCCCCATCGCTCCCCGCACCCGGCCGCACTGGCGGGCACCGCTTCCCCTCCATCCCCGAGCTGACCGCGGCCCCTCTCGCGGGGACCCCGATCCCTGGCCCCACTCGCGGAGATCACGTCCCCGGGAGCCAGTTCCCGTCCCCACTCTCCGTCCGCCTTCTCCCCGGCGGAGCGGGACCCCCGCCCTCAGCGCCCGGTCCCCGTGGCGGGACAGCCCCTCCCGGCCCCAGGAACCGGGCTGGGGTCGCCCTCGCAGGGACCCCCTTCCCCGCAGCTGCTCCCGGTGCCACTCTCGGGAACATCGCCCCGGGAGCTGCCCCCGCATCCCACGCCGCTTTCCCACTCGGGAGGACAGCACTCCGCAGGGGCCGCGCCAGCGGCTCTGTGCCCCCCAAGACCGCCGCCCCCGAGCGAGGCCGCGGGGGGACACGGACACGCGTGGCGCCCCTCCGCCCTCACCTTTGTACTTCTCCATGGCGATGAGCGCGGCCGCAGCGCAGCGACTCCCGAGCGCTCCGGGCCACGCCGCCCGCTCCGCTCCGCTCCGCGNCTCCCGGCGGCCGGTCCCCGGGACAAGCGCCGGGCTGGCGGCCGGGAGCAGGAGAGGAGGGCACCGGCCGGCTCCCGGGGATCCTCGTGGATGCGCCGTGTTTAGGATGGTGGGCTCTGGCTGCAGCGGGGCTCTGGGCACGTTCCCAGAAAGGCTCTGGTTATGCCGGGATGGCCGTGTGTGGTCCCGGTGCCATGAGCCCAGGTAGGAGCCTGCCAGAGACCCACCTCCTCCTGCCCTGGGCTGGCAGGCTGGGAAGTTGGGTTCTCCTTCCACCCGGGGTAGCTGTGTCCCGGAGGCGCTGAATTGGCGCTCTTCTTTCCAGTGATTTCATTAAGGCTTCCTGATAGGACCTGCCTCCTGCGCAGAGCCAATCTCACAGGGATGTGTCCATCTCCTTGGGTTGCAGTGACATTTTTCCTGACTTGTGCCATGGCAGCCAGAACTATCACGTGCAAAGTGCACAGAGAGTAACACGTGGAGAAGTGGGCATCCAGTCTGACCTCAATACGAGGCACAAGTGACAATCTGTCCTCAGGCTAAAGTTTTGGAGACACTGAAGGAATTTAATGTGTATATCAATAATGAGAACATTCAAAGCAACAAACAGCAAAGTCTACGAGGGTTATAGGGGAAATTTTCTCTTCAAAATTAACATTGGTGTGGGGACAAGGGAGCCATACCTGCCTATTACAGGGCCTTTATAGCAAGTGGTGAGGCTAAGTGCCTGATCTGGGTGTGCAGCTCCACTGTTCCTGTGGGAAAAATATGCAACCATTAGCTAGGAAATGAACTGCTCTCCTTTGTACCTGTTGGATAAATCCAACAGAAGTCTCACAGAATCCTTAGTTCCCTGCTTTTGGACCTGTCAGCCCACAAACCGTTGACACCCATGGTCCAAGGTAGCCTGGAAAATGTCATTGCTGTTTGTGTAGAAAACCCCCCAAGCCTCCATCATTTGGCCCTCCTTACGTTTTCTGAAAATAGCCATAAGCAGGTTCTCTTGGCTCACATGGAAAGCAAACAGCCAGGCTGGGTGGAAGAGCATTTCCCTGACACTCCTTGGGTCTCTGTGTGCCCCTCCTGTCCCCTCCCTTCCCAGGCAGTGCTTGGTGGGGGTGACACCTCTCAGAGGATCTCTGTGGAACCAGAAAGTGACCTGTGCCACATGAGAACTCTCCACAGAAGAACAAGGTTGGATAAAGATCTATTGCCACTCAAGGAAGCTGAGGCTGGAGCATCTCTCACATCTTGCCAGGGCATACCCACCACAAAAAGAGACAGGCAAGCCAAGTGCCTGAACCATCAAATCCAGCAAGCAGATAGCAGCCTGCAATAACTGGAGAAAAATAAATAGATATGCCTGCCACGTAGGAATACTTCTCTTAGAGCTCTTCCCAGCTATAGCTTTCAAAATCTAGCAGGGTAGGCCTTGGTCTTGCAAACATTTGAGGTGTGCCTCTGTCTTGAAGCAGGTGAGCAGGCATTCTGAACTGAGCAAGGCTAATCAAGGATAGTACCAGTTACACAAACTAATTAAAGATGATTTGAAAGATCAAAATATCAGATACCTGTGATTCCTGTCTTTGGGACCCAGAGCCTTTACATTCCCTGTTTGTCCCTTCCTTCCCCTCCCATGATAAGGATGCTCTGGAATTCCAGGACTGCTGGTTAGGCCCATGGCAATTGCTGGAAAAGTGACAATGGGACAAATAGTAATGCCAGAGGAATACAAGTTCTTCCTGTTTGCCCTCTTCCTCTTGCTGTAGGAAGTACCTAAATACTTTGGAGTATTCCTTTTCACAGAGGAAGTTGTGTTCTGGGCTTTAATAAAATCGGGAAATACTCAGACCCAGCTTAGAATGAGGAATTAATGTTCTCAGTGTTGGTGCTGAAATCTATATGTTTGCCACTGGGCTCAAGTGGAGCAAACACTTGCAAACTGGTTTGCCTGGTGGAGCTTCTTGAAGCCAATAAAGTAACAGCCATGTACCCATACACCCTTACCTTTTTGCTTCTTATTATTAGTGATGCTTATTAATGATGATGATGATTATCATTAATGATGACTCAGGTGTGAAAAGCCTGGAGGGCCAAGCTCATCTTGTTTAATTCTTTTTTTATGCAGCTGACATCCTACCCTTCAGTGTGGAGGTTCATACTATAGTTGACATGTTTTAATCCTTTTTACCCTGTGTTTTCATGCTGTATTGGTAGGCAGTCTGGCTGCTGGTGAAATTGGCACTTTTGGCTAAAGTTCTCCTGTACCATGCTGTGGCTTTCAACTGATGCCATTCTGCTTCTCTGGACTTACTGTCTTTAAGCTCTTTTGCTTCCTGTGAAATGGAGCAGGAATCAAGAATCAATTTAGAAGCCTAAACAAACTCTATGATCAATTACAATGATTTGCTAAATACCTTGTGTAGTAGCAAGATCATGATCCTCTTTTTTCTCCACTGGCAATGCAAAACACTTATATTTTTCCCCCAAGTACACTAAGCAGGTGTACGTCATTTCATTAATATTGTTGATTAATATTATTGATTGTTACACCTACCTTCTGCATCAGCAGAGTCCTTAATGTCTATATTTGTTTAAATATTTGCTATGACTTTCTTCTCTTTGCTTGCTTTTTGCCTGGTTTAAGCATGACTCAAAGTGTGGTGAAAGTTGTTGACCTCTCCGTGGTGAAAGCCAGAGGGAACCCTGCCATGAGAACTTGTGTGCAGGTGCCCTCCACTGACTTCAGGGGAGTTGTGCTTGATGGAGACTGTCAGGAAGAACCACACCTGACCTGGACAGTGCAGAGCCGCTCTCTGGGGTATTTTCTCCCAGATATTGCTCATTCCCGTTGCAGCAGTCTCTAATGGTCAGACTTCTTCCTTTCTTCAGTGAAAATATTCCATCTGGCAGAACAAAAAGTAGAAATTTCCTCCACGCTTGAAGTGTGTATGTTGTTTCATGAGGTTTTTCTTTCTCTCTTCCCCATGCACTTAACAATGCTGTAAAAACCTAGTTCAGGAGTTTACTCGACAAGACCAAGTTCAGTCAGAGGTAGAGTTAACTTGGTTTTGTTAAGCTCCTGAAAGATGGGAAGTTGTGTCAAATACTCCACTTGTACAGGCACCTAGAGGACAGATGGAGGAATAAGATGGCTTGGCAGACTGGGGTTAGCAGGGAGATCTGAGATCAGTGGTGTTGCACTTGTGTCCTCTTTCCTTCCAAATATCATCTTGTATACCTGCACAGATACGGGTGTAGTAGTGGACAGTTGTGGTCAAGCAGACAAACCTTTTCAGAGAGATTTGAGCAGAGGTGGGTTTTGTGGCAGACCTGAGCTGAGATTAAAGCTGAGGTGTGTCCTACAAAATGCCAAGAAATGAGGAAGCCAAAGATTACTTCACTTTGGAGTCCCTGGCTGCAACGCTGGGCTGTAATGCTGCCAATAATCTGAGGTGGGAGAATTCCTTTTGTCCATTTGTGGATCCCTCTGAACAGCTACAAAGCCTGTGGACCTAGGGACAGCTGATCCAGCAAAACAACACTGCTGTCTCTGACAGGGAGAAGTCTCTGTCCTCCCCCTGCTACTGGCCAAATTATCTCCCTCTTCTTAGTGCCATTTTCACAGTCATTGGACCAATTTCCATGCTGAAATGACAGAAAACTAAAATGGTATATTTTTGTCCCACCTGGGGAACATGAGTTGTGTTGCAGTACAGCCAGGCAGGATTGCAAAAGTTCTAGGTAAATGGAAAGCACCTGCAGCTGGATGGAAGGGGGAGACCACTGAGCAGCTGGGAACACACAACTGGGGCTAGATAAGACCAATCATCAGTCACAGCTCAGCTGTCTCTTTGAAAGTCCCCCCCAGTCTTCCTTTTAGATGGTAGTACTGGCAGGAGTTCAGGATGTTTATGGAGCTCCCATTGATGTCTTTGAACCCTGATCTGTTGAATCCTGCTGGTTTTCCCGATTTTCTGATTTAAGGGATGAAGGGAATAGTTGGTTTTGGGAATTTGAATTGAGTCCTCTGCTTATTCCCTAAGGAGGTCTAAATAGCTGGACTCTGCCAGCTGTCTTTATTCATGTGATCAAACACTCTGCATCCCATGCTGAAACTCTGAGCCACCCAGGCCCTGGGAACATGATTTGCTGCGAGGGGCTGTGATAAATGGCATTGCCACATGGCTGAGTGCAGAAACATGTTAAAGATCCTGGGCTACCCACTCAGGAGCATAAGCAGCAATCTTCCCCCTATGGGTGCCTTATAGCAGACCAGACTAACTCCTTGGTTCTAGGAACAACTGGGAGCCTGCCAGGGTTCAGTGAAAAAAGGGACAGAAGAAACAGGGAGGCAGATGGGTCACTAGGACAGCATGGTTGTTCCAAGCAAAGCTGCTCACTTAAATACTCTGTTGGAGAGCATGAATCCTTTACCTCTGATTATTTGCAAATATGCTGTCTATGGGTGCCTCTTTTGAGGTCTTTTTGCTTCTCTGTGAAGCATTTCATTATTCCAGCCATAAAAGAAGTGACCAAATTCTCCCCCAGCTGAAGCTGGCCTTAGACCACTGTTGCTCCACTGACTTCTGTCCAGCCATTCTTGACTTTCACCGATAAAAGGCAAGACAATCAACCCTAACACAAACAAAACCAGAGCTGTTTAGCTGCTCAGCTATACAAAAGCTTCATCACTGATACATTCCAGCAATGTTTTGGATTCTCTCAGACATTAACTGTTTCAAAAGAGCGTGGCTGGGAAGAGGGTGGCTGGCGGGAGGGGGGGATTTCCCATTAAGGACAGCAGGACCAGATGTCTTTTTGATGAGCTTCTCTTGGCTTCCCATTCTTTGACATTTCCTTTTCAGTTGTTAAGTCCAAACTGCTTGTAGGCCAAATTACAGGGAGTCCTAATAGCTTGAATTGTTTTCTTTCCCTTGACAGATAGAATACCTTTCTGTGGCCAAAGTATGAGGCATGCTGATCAGACAGTGTGCTTAACAGCCACAGCATTTGTTCCTCCTGAAGCTATTTCTTCCTTGTACTTTTTTATTACCCCAGACCCTCTACCCACTCCAGAGAAGCCCCTCAGCTTTCCTTTGACAATGTTCAGTATCAGTTAAAGGAGTCCAAAGCTTTCTTTTTTCCCCTTCCCTGCAAACTCCACACGGGGATGCTCACACCAGCAGACCTCCCCCATTATCACTGCACTGTATTGCAGCTTGGAACACTGCCAGGCACCACAGGATGTGGCCATCAGCTTCCCAAGAGTTTCTGATACAAAGTTCTGATCCATACTTAGCCCTGTGTGGTGGTGCATCATCCCCCCACGATCCCCTGGCCTATGATCTCAGAAATGTTCCTTAGGTCTTGGCCTTGAGGAACAGCTGGGTTGAGCTCCTCTTGAGCTTATCAGAAACGCTGTCTGCTCCCAGGAATTAGTGCTGCCTAACGAGCTCCTGGTTTTTACAAACAGCCTTGAAAACTTATTTTTCTTGCCTGAACAACAGCCCTAGTGGAACAGCATTTTTGTAATTGAACTTTCAGAGAAAGCCATTGACCTGAATTGCAGCCAGGATGGAATATTATGTGACTTAAGGCCAACTCTCTTGTGACCCTGTAAATAGCAGTCCAAAGGGAGGCCCTTTGAGCTCTCCTGGAGCACAGTGGCTGCCCCAGCACCTCCCTTGTAGTGGGGCCTCTCAGAGCCAAAAAAATCCCATGTTTGCTGTTCTTGGAGGACCAGCACCAGACACTGACAAATCCTGGGCTGATACCCCCAAGTCTTCGAGGCTCAACCTCTCACCTGTTCAGAAGATGCAAAGGCATCCAACGAGAGTGCTTCCCCATTTTGAGGGGAATTTTTCACAGGGATACACCTTGCATAGACTCCTTTAGATGTGTGTGTGTAAATGTGAATATGCCATAGCAAATGTACTGGGAATGTTGCTCTCCTACACTCTCAAGTACTTTGGATTTCTAAGTAAGCTAGGCCTGTGAGTTGCTGTTGTGCTTATAGTAAATTCTATATGAATGCTTTATTAAATTGTTGAACTTGAGCTATTGATCAAGTTCTGTTAAGTTTAAATGCTGTTAAACCTTTAGGCCTAAACCATTGGTGAATTCTGAGGTTCTGTTTGGCAAGGGAGTCCACTGTGAACCTTGTGACTCAATGGGAGTCCCTCATTCCTTTTTATCCTTACCCTATCCTATCCTTACGCTTTCCCCAACCCCTCCTCTCCAGCTCCGCATGGATAATTTTGTAACTGATTTTGGTTTTAGATTAATTGACTTGAGATTTTAGTCTGCTTTTCCTCTGTGTGCTTTAATCACCTGGGAACTACCAGAACAAACCTTGCCAGGGAACTTTTATTTCTCTTTCATATTAAACCTGATTTTGCTGATGCCTTTGCTGGTGATTCTTCAAGTCACCAAAACACTCACTCATGACAACATGGTCCTATTTTTGAGGGGATATGATAGGAAATCATGGCTTTCAGCTGAGTTAGAAACTTTATCCACTCTTACAGGTCTTACCAGTAAACCAGCATTGAGTAAAATCTCTCCCAAGTTGGAAGAAAAAAAATCTGTGTGGACTCTCAAGCTGTAGATGGAGGACTTGCCTGAAAAGAGCTGAACTCTTGGCACCTTTCAGCACCAGGAAAGTTTACTCGGGTGAGAAGAAAAACTAATTTTACCAAAATATGGGAAAACATTAATTTTTATGTCTTGCTACATTTTCACTGGGATTTTTTAAGCCTCCCCCATCATCACTACAAACTGTGGTCTGATGTCAATTGTGAGCTTGCAGAAGGCTATTTATTCTGGCATTTTCCCAAAAAAGAGTATTTTTCAGTCTGCAGCTTTTCTTTAGGCCTTAACCAGTTCTACTCAGTCAAAGTCAAGGAGCAGAGCTTCTGTGGTCAGCAATGCTGAGGTGGGGAAGGGGAAAGAATGAGAACCTGTGGTCACACAGCACCAATAAACTGCAGTTTGTTTCAGTAGAGGCTGAGCACTATGGAGGAGTCCAAGTTTCCTTTCCTGCTATAAATATTAGATGTTAAGGTATGCTGAACTACCTGCCAAAGTAGAATTAACTACCAGGTAATAAATAAGTTTCACCCATGTCAGTTGAGTCTCCCACTTTTTTGTTTGTTTGTGTTGGGTTTTTGTTTGTTGGGTTTTTTTTGTGGTTTGTGGTTTTTTTTGTAATTTGTTTTCTCGTTTTTTGTTCCTGTGTAAAGAGATTTAATCAAGAATCAAGAAATCTGCCTTGGTAAATACCAAAAACTGCAGTTTCTCTTCTCACACACAGAGCTGTGGAGCTGAATTTCTCCTGCCTTCCCAACCATCATTAAGTATTCTGTTTAAATAGGCCAGCTTCATGCCATCTATAATGAAGTTATAGTGTATTGCTCTGTTATGAATGATGAAGCTGTTGTGTCCTACGGGGAGAAAAATCGCTGTAATCCAACTTTCCTTTTGAAAAGGCCTAATGTATCCACATGAGATCTTCTGGCAGAGACAACTGAGAGAATATAAATAGAAGCTTAAAAGAGGAAGGAGGGGAAGGGGAAAATAACTCCAACAGGGCTGAGTGGCTGAAATTCACAAGTTTAATAGGAAGATGGATGACTGAAGAGCCTGTTCTGTGGCACAATTAGGACTTTATGTAGGCCTTTTTCAATTATTTGTAGCTGACAAAATATCACACAAAGGCTGTTTCACACTGCAGGCCAGGTGCCGAGAAATGGTTTTTTGGAGGAGAGGAGCAACTGGGAGAGTCGCCCAGGACCACGGGCCATCAGGGCTGCCACCAGCTGCACTGGGCAATGGTGTGCACGTCACCTCGTGAACATGTGGCAGGAGGGAAGAGTGTCCTGCAGTGCCTGAGGCCCTGCACACTCAATCCATCATCTGCCCATCCCCAGGGAGCAGAGAGCTGCAGCCACAACAGGCTGTGTGGGGCAGGAGGTGACTGTACAGGTACACATGGTCCAGCCTGGACCTTTCTGGTCTCCCTACAGACAGATACAGCAAGGGGACTCATGGGTTCCTGCCACAGAAAGCGGTTTCTGCTGATAGACAAACCTCAGAACTGAAGCTGTTTCAAGAGATCTTACCTGTTCTGTCCCCTACTGGCTCCTCACTGGCCACTCACCAAATAGTGGTGTCGTGGCACTTGGTTTTCAGCACAAAGCCACAGCACCACCAAGGAACGTTTCTTGAAGTAACCTGCAAGTGTTTGCACACCGTGTTCACACCTTCAGAGGCATCACTGCTGCGGCTGCAGGAGGTGACACAGCAGAGGAGTGGTGAGGGAAGGGAAAGTGAGGGAAGGAGTGGTAGTGCACTGGTGAGCCACAGCAGCTTTAGTATCTCACAAGAGACCTGCAGAACATCCCACCGAACTAAGAGGTCTTAAATTTGTTTTGGTTTGCTCCATTTGACAGTTAGCTAATCTAATTAAAGGCATTAGGGATGATGGTTAGTATATTTGGTTTATTTAAGTTTGGTTAATTTGGGGTGAACTTTCCTGGCTGTTCCCATGAGGAGAAGTCGAATCCTGGGATCTGCAGGGGGGTCAATTCTGCTTTAGTGAAAGTTGCCACTGAGTGGTAATGCCTTCCCTCATCCCTTCCCTTAAGTCAGCACTGGCAATGGGCTGGCTGCATGTCGAGGCTGACAGGGTTGCTGATATGATTAAATATTACTCACTTTGTCTTCACAGGATCAATTTTTCAGCCAGCTTTACCTAGGTGATCTGCCTGCCCTGGTGGTACCTCCACTTTCACTCAAACTGGCCAGGCCCAGGATAATTCTTCAAAGGGTCCTCTGCTGGGACTGCTCCCAAGGGAGAAAGAGCACAAATGTAATTTTCAGGAAGCCGAACAATTAGTTAGTTACGGAAAATGCAAACTTTTGAGTGCCAAGAGGTCAGAGCAACATCAGAGCACTGAATTGTTATGCTCTGGGCTGCCTGAGCACCATGGCAGACCAGTTATCATAGAATCATTTATATGATCCAAGATTTACTAGCCTCAGGAGAAGCTTATTTTCAGTCACTACTATTGTTTCACAAACCTAGGTGGCAGGAGGATTTTTTTTCCTTTGGAAAGGGAGCAGCAGTTAGAGGGAACAGCGATAGATGAAACATAAAAATACAACACACACTTTAAAATCATTCAAAATATCAAACACTGGCTTTCCTGCTCCGACAATATCTGTGGTCTTAAATGCATCATTGCAAGGGGAATTATTCATGTAGTCTCATAAATAAATCTTACTAAAGTCCTTTATATTGCAGTCCTCATTCATCTAGCAACTCATCTGTAAATGGTAATTAGGGTAAGAGCTAAGTGAGATACCACAGAGTTTGCTCCTGGCAGTCACTGAACATCCCAAGTATATCAAGGCTGTAAAGTAGGCATTTCTCAGCAGCAGTTCATTCATTGAGCCCTAATTCAATTATTACCTTGTCTCCTGTTTCACAGCAAACACTTTGGTTCACATAAAACCTCAGAGCCTGTGTCAATAAATTCCTTGAATGGAGTCGGCTGCATTTTGTCTCCTCTGCAGTATCTAGCCTAAACCCAGGACAGGCAGCCAAGGGGGAGCCCTGTTTCCTTCTGGCAGCCTTACTGGGCTATTCCTGCAGAGAGGTTTGGTTCTACCATCAACTCTTCCCTCCACTGCCTTGAGCTGTGTGGGCTGGGATAGCCCAAATTATGGGAAATAGGTGACTCCCAAGTGTGGAAACACCAAGCAGCAGAATCAGCCTCCAAATGTGTCAGTCTGTTCCTGCCAGACCCGGCTCACCTTTCGATGCTTCTTCACTGACTGCCCAGGGATTCACTATTAATTTACATCCAGCCCCTTACTCTTGCCAGCTTTGAAGGCTGGAAATTTCACTGAGAGGAACTCAAGTCTGTAGAGATCATCTCCTCCTGACCAAAGAGTTCTGCCAGTTTTAGCAAAGACATTGTAATACAAAGCAAGTGTGCCTGGCAGGGCTCTATCCCAGCTCCTGCCCTGAAGACCAACCTAGCCCAGACCACGCAGCTCTCAGGGTCTGCACCTGGCTTCCTCTGCCAGCAGAACAGCCGTCTCCTCCAGAAGGTGCACGCTGAAGGTGGGATTTAGTCCACCCCCTTCCTTCCCTCTTTCACACTGGGGCAACAGCTGAAACACCCGTGACTTTGCACAAATACCTGACTCCAGCAGTGTGATCCTCAAAGGTCTTGAAGACAAAGCTACCCTTCTAAATTGACAGTCACACAGGGTGTGGTGGTACTGCTGGAATTGAAGGGACAAAGGGAACGCCACCAGCTGCCCTCTTTGCCACGGACCTGAGACACTGAGATTTCATGACAGAGTGTAGTATCACTGGCAGTTTACTGTGCCCTGCTTTTTCTTCAGACACCACTCTTCACTTGTGCCCACCTCGTTTTTTGTGCCCAGCACAATTATTTTGGGAGGCTAAATCAAAGCAGGGAACTGACTCAGTTTAAAAAGATTTTTAAAACCCCCAACAACGCTGTGCAATGAAATAAAAAGTAAAAAAATGTTTTTTTTAAGCAGGATCAGTTCCCGAATGTCACTGAGAGTGACCCCACAAGCAGTCATGCTGACATATCTGATAGCAGGAAAAAGCTGTGGGGGCGTGGGAATACCTTAAACTGGTTGAACAGCCACCCAGTGCTTTGTCTTATGAAATCCCAGCCTGAGGAGAGGCTGTACTCTGCTGTTTTCCTGCTTCTCCTCTCTTCCTTTCCCCCCAAACCCTTGGGCCCCCAACACTGCCATGGCTACATCCAGCCTGGGATGTACATTTTAATCTGCAGTGTGTATATAAAAGAGCTGGAAGCAGTGGCTGTCTGAGACCCACCTGACCTTTGGATGTACAGCAAACTTCCTGTTCCAGGGCTGCCAGCTCTTTAATCTCCCAGCCTTTAAAAAATAAAAGTGAGCCTGTGTGAAAAAATGCTTTGTAATGGGGACTCCTGGAACAACTTCTCTCTCTTGCCCTCTGACTGAGCCATAGAAAACACTAAATATCTCTCCCAAAAGTCCTTTCTTACAATAGAAAAATGTCAGGCAAAACTGAAGTTTCATTTCCCAGCCTTGGACTCCACAGCAGACAGGCACAAAAGCTAAAGAAAAAATAAAACAGCAAAGGGAAACAACTCCACTCCTATTTATTCAGAGTTTGGAGAGATTTTTGGTGGAGAATAAGCTTCTTTTGGTGGGGGAGCAAGACACGCTTGGGAACTGGGTCTCTCTTCTTTCAGGACGAAGTGGTCTTGGGCTATACTTGACAGCAAATTAGCATTGACATTTGACTTGTTTTGATCTGACTTATTTACAATGGTATTATCTGTGTATTTTTTACATGCTGTGAAGATTCCCATTGCCAGATGCCTCGGGATGGCTGTAGGATGCAGAGCATTCCACAGTCATTACTCAGGGGTCATAAACTTCACATTACTTGTGGGGAGGAGGGGAGCAGGGGAAAATGGGCTAACAATTAAATAAAAAAAAAAAAGTAACCCTAGACTTAGATTTCAGTGGGCTTGTGTATTTAGCTGGAAAGAAATTAAGAATGTGCTTACATGGGCTGGCAGTGTCACACTGTGGGGCTGATGACTGGTACAGATCCTTGTGAATTTATTCTACACAGAGAAGTGCAGTCAGGGGTAATTTTCCCAATGCTCTGGTCTGGAGGAGGCTGTAATGGAGCAACTGCTCCATAACACTGCCAGGTCAATGATCCCCAGCAGGGATTGCTGCATGGGATCTCCAGAGCTTGGGCTGGCAGGACATGTCCCAGTACACTGTAGCTGTGCTACAGGGAGGGAGCTGACTGCCAGCTGGGGGACTTTCAGGAGACAGAGTGACTCAAAAGGGAGGCTTTGGGTTTTGAGTTTTTTCTGTGTTTGGGAAACTTTCAAGGGAAGTTCCAAGGCCAAATCATAGACTTACACTTGTGTTTTTTTAAGCAGGTACTTCATGCACAGACCTTCCTTACTTCCTAAAGAAGTGCAGATGCCCAGGGAGGTTAACAGGAGATGCCCAGAGATGTCATCCAAAGAAAGGACACCTGTAACTGCCACCAGGTTGTTTTGCTGGATTTGTTCTCAGAGAATTCTCCCTTGTGCAAGTCACAGCGCACTCACATCACGGCAAAAATCCAGGCATGGCCTGGGAAGTGAACAGGGCAGATATGAACCTTGCTGAAGGATAACTTCACAGTCGCATGGAGTCCCCAGCTGTTGCTCTCCAAGCAGGAACCTGGGCCCTCATCTCATCTGAGACTCGGTCATTAAACAACAACAACAATTGAACAACAGCACATTGAAGTGAAACCATGGGGAAGCTTTACCTTGGCCACGAGAGAGAACCTGTGTAGATTATCAAGGTAGGGCAAGGGGGCGGGTCTCAGAGGGTTGAGGAGTGGGAGAGAAGATGGAGAACCTGGATGGATCCTGGTGTTGCAGGGGCTTTCTGGAGGCTTGAGGACTGTGCAGGGTTTGTGTTGCATTGCATCCTTGGAGGTGCCGTGTGCTTAATTCTGCTGCCACGATGGTCAGCTGGACCCCAGGTATCCAGCACATTATGGGTGTGAAAAACACCCAGTTTTCTTGGCATCATCCCCCACCTTCCACACCCACACCAAGGCTAGGCAGGTTTAAACTCCAGATGATAAAGCCAACACCCAACCTAAAAGATGAAACATTTTCAAGATGGGGACTAACATTTTAGCTGAGTTTACAAAGTTCAAGAAAGGAAACCATTTAGCCTTTGAAGCTGACACAACAGCATGATCTATTTTACTTTGCTGGTATCTCTGATCATTTTAAACCACAATTGACAACAAAACGAACACTTCTGTGAGGTTTGCATGAATATCTATTTCTAGTGGTTTAGCTACAAGAAGCCTTGTGACAATTTTCAAACCTGTAGCTGTCAGCTGCCCTGCTCTGATCACTGGTATCTCACCTCTCTGAGCTCTCTTATTGAGAGCACATCCTATTTTGTAAGAGAACTTTGTTGTAACTCTGCAAAATGAAAAAGAAAAATCAAAATAAATGAGGCAACGTTAATCCAGAAATTAAGAATAAAGCTCCAAACTTTATTCATTGACTTGAGTACAACAGTGATGCAGATTACAGTGGCACAGGAGTGCAATATGTGCTGTTTGCAGTATGACGGTGGAAACACTAATTGTACAGAACAGCAATCCAGCTCAACTTCTCATTATGCATACAAGCAGACTTACTGTACAGACAAGACATTGATTCACTTTTACAGAGACTCAGAAAAAGAGACAGATGAATGGAAAACACAGGGACACCTCCCCAAAACGCTGGTTTGTAACATGTGGAGGGAGGAGAAAAGAAAAACAAAATAATAAAAAAAATCCTATTGCCAAAATCTACTGATTTAAAGGAAAGTATACCTTTAAAAAATTAGTTTCAGTTTCCAAAGCATAAAAAAAGCCCCCAGCTGTAAGGCCTCCTTACAGGAAGAGTTGTCCACAACGACCAAGCCTCACTGCTTGGACAGGGCTGCTCTGGGAGTGACACACCGAGCTCCTCGCTGTGGGCACACACAGCCAGAGGCTTCCCTGGCTCCAGGGCTGCAGTGCCAGTGAGAGGCTCCACTGCTGCCAGTGGGTTTGCATCTGGGGGGAAGTGCATTCTGAGGGTGTTCAGTGACAAAAGCCCAGGCAAGTGTCCAGTGGGACCTGTCAAAGCATCCTAAGGGAGCTAGAGACTCAGCCTGGTAAGGCACCGCTGGGATTCCCATAGCTGCTGAAACGCTGCATTTCCTAATGCCCAGGGGCAAGGTCCCATGGGCCTCAGCTCTGCAAGTCCTGGGAGCAACACTTGTATTAACTGTGGTGATCCTGACAGAACAGGTCACTGTTTGCCTTCGGTCGTCTCTTTTTTACCTCGAAAGAAGGACCACAGTGCACATGGAAGTATCACCTCTTCACAAAGACGAGCATGTCTGAGCAACTCATTAGCGGAAATCTAGTTCCTTGTTAGAAGCCCTCTGGGCAACAGATAATTTATTTTGCATACAGGAAAACAACATTAATGGCCAATTACATTCCCACTTCCTGCACTGATGGTTACGTTAAAATCAGTAACACTTCTGCCAAATGTGGGCACCACATAGCTCCTGCCAGTAGAGTTGTCTGACTGAAAACTTGTTATCTTTGCATTGTGATGGATTTGTTGTTGTTGTTGTTTCTTATTGTACTAAGCATAAAAAATGTGTGTGGAAGAAATCACAAGGCAGAATTCACCAGCCAGAGCAAAGCTGCAGCCCACAGTGATAGGACTGTTTCTACACTAAGGGGAAAAGGTGCATTGTGCTACTGTCACAGTGCTCAGGAGCTCTCTCCAGCTCTTCATTTTGCAGCAATGGGGTAAAAATGTACCACATATTGTCAAGACCAGCCCTTGCTAAGCATCTACCCTGAAGACTATGCTGGACTCTAGTGGGTGTGTTGACAGGGCCACAAAGTTGGACAGGGAACAAACCAGACTGTGACCTGGGGAGAACTGAATGGGGAATGGGGCAGTGGAGACAAGCCCTAAGCACCCCTCTGGCATGGAAAGAGGAGTGGCATTTTGGACAGATTAGTTTAATTCTTGTTTCCTGCAAGTGTTTTATTGCATTGTTATTATCACTGACTGGTGTTCCTCACTGCTGTAGGTAACATGCAGGATGTGGACATCCTCCTTCATAAACACATTCCAGAGGAAAGCAATGAATCATGGAGTGAGAGAAAGGGTGGTTTTTATTTGTCTGCCCTACGAGGCTATGGTCCAAATATGCCAACATCTCCTCCTAAGTCAGGAGGAGCCAAGATAAATCATTCCCAGAAGAGTTTTGAGTATGTTCATATTTTTACCGTTCTGGGGCCTATTTTTCCTGTTGCTTGTTCTAACAGCTTCATACCATTAATTTCAGTGTGGGTGCTCACATGCTATGAACTCCAATCTTGACTTCCCCACAGTTTGAAACAGGTACTACAGGCTCATGCCAGCATTTTCCTCTAATCCTGCCAAGCATCACCCTGGCAAGCCCTAGAGATATCAAGCTCATGCCAGCCCTCCTCCTTCCCAGACCTTAACCCTTCTCTGTCCATCAGTATTACCCTGCCAGGAGACACAGGGATTGTGGAAAGGAATTCACTTCAACACGTCTAACTTCAGTGTAGCAAACTTTTACAAAAGGGGCTGCTGATGAACTCCCTTGAACAGCAGGACATCTGAACTACATGGCTGAGAAAGGATTTCCCAACTGCAACAGGAAAAGGGCAGCAAGCCCTTCAGTGCCTGGCCCACAGACTTAGGACTATAGGACTTTGTAAGGAGAGATGACACCTGTCTTGACAGAAGTAAAAAGACTACTGGAGCCACAGAGATGTCTTATCCCACATAAAGCTATTGAGTGCTCCCAGCCTAACCTTTCACAGCACACTGCACTACATCCACAACACACCACAATCCACATCTAATGAGCTCCAAATGGGGAGGGTGTGTGCCACACGTGCACCTGTGCTCAAGGATCTGCATCTGTACAAAATCCCGTGTGTACTTAATCCCATGTGTACACGTGGGGTTATTCTGCAATGCTTTGACTGGGCCTTGCTCTTAGATCACTCCTAAAGCAGAAATGGAGAAAAAAGAAGACAAAAACAGTCACTTTTTAGACCTCTTGGCAATGACATTCTGTTGACAGCATTGATGGGATGGGAATTTATCAGAAGCTCAAACGCTTTGCAGGAGACACAAGAATAAAAGCATGTACTTAAGGCATATTCACAGAATGATAGAATGATTTGGGTTGGAAGGGACCTTTAAAGATAATCTAGTCCAACTCCTGACATGTCCCAAGGGAATATCAAAGAGGGGAATTACTAAGAACTGCTACGCTATGGATACCAGGAGAGTGATTAATTGCTTACAAAGAAAATTCTCCCCGGGGCTACATTTTGTTTTTATTAGGTGGGAAGACCAGATAAAGAAACAGAAAATATTGCAGTGACAATCACTAAGAGCCCACTGCAGAAATCCTCACTCCCTCATGGCGGGCTGCAGCGTGGGTTTTGTGGACAGATGATCTCTCGGGTGTGTCTACATGTAGGTGGCAGAGAATTTACTGTAGGCATGAAACTGAAACTCAGAAAACCCTTCATGTTCTCAGTCAGGAATAAAGCAGTAGTAAGTCTAGTGTAGAGGGCTGTGAACTGACTGATCGCTCCACACCAGTGAGATGGGAGCCAACAGTGGCCCAACAAAAATCCAGTCAGAGATGAGTTGTTTCTGCAACATCTAAGCTGGCTTCTCTTCATTCCTTCCCAAGCTTAAGCTGCAGTTTTAAATTCTCAGTTGATGAGGCAGATCCAAATTACCATGCCATTCTTCACAGGCTAACAAGCTGAGGTTTTTTTTTTTTCTTTTTTTTTTTTTTTTTTTTTTTTTTTTTTTTTGCATAGTAGGGAGAGGTAAGAAAACAACCTGGCTTAGTAATTTCTGAAATGACTGGGTAGTGTGTTCATATGTACTGTGAGAAGTTCAGTAGTAACCTGGAGATGGGGACAGGAAAATGCAGGCTGGCAGCTCACATCCTTGAGAGAGCAACTCTTCAGGTCTAAAAGTGGTCAAGGTGACTTGAACTAAAAGACCTGTAATGCCTCAATAGTTTGAGTGCCTGTAGGATGACAAAATGTGGAGAATTTTAATAATTTAAATGCATTAAAACTCAAATGTTTGTCTCAAAGTTAAGCCACACCTTGCAGGTGACCAACCACTGAATTTCTGAGACCTCAGCATGGACAAAGTCTGTGAGTGTAAAACACTGCTGTTCTTTCACTGTATGGATTTGGTTTCAGCACTTAAAAATGCATTTCAACCTGCCCGAGCCCCTGACACTCCCATTTACATCTCAGAGCTCTACTGAAAAAGGAGGTGAAACATGCTACCCTGATCCCTGCTGCAACCTCTGTGCCACCCAGAGAGCTCA
Source organism: Donacobius atricapilla (assembly GCA_013397315.1). NCBI lineage: Eukaryota > Metazoa > Chordata > Aves > Passeriformes > Mimidae > Donacobius > Donacobius atricapilla. Next base: position 23,716 of record WBMY01008198.1, read on the forward strand.
CTCACAAGTGTGTGTGTCACAGTGTCCCCAGGGACTTCTGTTCAGGGGGGATGGTGCCAGATCCTTGGTGGCAGCTTGTCCCACAGACCCATATTCCCTTAGCTCCAGGGACATGGAGCAGGTGCTGAGCCCTGGTCTCTGTCTCTCCCCTACTGAACCTTCATCTCAGATTTTATCAAAGGAACCACAGTGATCTGTCACAACAGGACTTCCTAAACCAGCAAAGAAGAGGCAGGGTTTGGGCTGTCCTGCACAGTTCATGGTGAAATGTCATTTGGTGATACAGAGAACTCAACACAGTGATACTGAATCTCAGAACTACATGGGTCTGTTTCCTCTTCCTGACTTCCAGATTTTAACACCAATGTATCATGTAACAGAAAATACAAAGGTTCTGGTGTCTCCAGTGCCTGAAGTTTCTGCATTAAAAAGGAAACCTTGATATTCTTTGACAGACACAGAACCTAAATGACCCTCTCCTACCAGGAGACAGGCTCATTAGTGCAGTTATGCATTGGCAGTTAAGCACCAAGGAAGAGAAAAAGCTGACCTGGCAGCCACAATGCATCCATTCAATTACTTTGGTGCTCATGTCCTCCTCTGTATAGGACTTGCCCAGAAGCAGTTAAGGTATATACAGGCAGTTTTTCAAGCTGCAGCATATTGGAAGAAGACTGAAAGCAATAAGGAGTTTAATGCAGCTCAGAAACTGTCTTGCATGATTACTCTGTCTTCAAAAACCAAGTCAGGCACAAAGGGAAATAAAAATAACCAAGGCTGGAGCTTTGATGCTTCAAGAGAGCAGAAAAAAAAAAAAAAGTCTGTGCCCTCTTTTCCAAGCACAAGTGAAAACCTACATTAACTAAAATGAGTGCTTGGCCCCATGCACTGTGCCATATTGACAACAGCTACTACAGTTTAATCAAAAAGCCTCTATTGGCAGAGCTTGGCACCTTGATGGTACCTTTTAATTCATAAACATTCCTCCCTCCTAAGAGGGACGAATTTGCATGTTAGCTTGCAGAGAACCATCCTCCCTGCCATTGTAAAATCCTACAACTCCACTGCAGCCTGATGAGCTGTACTAGTAATTACTAGCAGGGAGTTCGTCCTGAAATCTCTGGGTGCAAACCAGGGCACACTTAAAATAGCATTTTCTCACTCTGTCACTCCCACCCCCATCCACCCACCTCCCGGAGTAAATTACAAGAAAACTGACTCTTCTCCATCATTCCCATTACTTAAGTGATCTTAAATTATTCAAAGGACTGGTTAAGCTCCAGCCTTATCAATTCAAGCAGAAAGTGTGGAAGAGAGGAGACTGACAACACACACACAGCAATTCACTTCTTATATCCTAGCAAATATTTACAAGGAATCCATTTTCCAGAAATCCAGGTGGTGTGCCCTGCAAGTGAGCAGAGTGCCCACCACCACGGGTTGTGTTACACGAAGAAGACACCGTGTCAAAAGAGTGCCAAGTAAGAAACATTTGGGTGAAAGACTTAATGTGACCACGTGGATAAGTTACAAAGGGCTTCTCCTTCACTACAGACCTACCTACGTCCCTCTCCATATATACACACATATATACACACACAGAGATAGATGGAGAGATATAAATACATGTGCGCACACAGGCAAACACGCATACATATATATATATATTTATATATGTATATATTCTCTTCCAGTTCTTGGAGTGGTTACAACTACTTTAGTCTACAAGGCATCCTAAGGGCACTTCCTGGCTCTAGCAATAAAGTCCATCAGATTGTGGAGAGAAGTAAAGGGAATATCATTGAGGGAGAAGAACAGAACAGTTTTCTATCTTGTATAATATCAGGTTGACACCTCTGAAAACTATCATTGCTGTTTCTGAGCCCAGGTATATTCTCCCTGCATTCCAGGAGGGCAAATATTCATCTTGTTCAACTGCAGAGGTGCCACTATGTTGATTTTCCCTTTTTGGTGGATAAGTAGTTGCTTCCAAACAGTTTGGACTGTGTGATACAATATTCTATGCATCATTTGTGGTTGGTTTGGTTAAAGTGAGATTAAAAGAGTTTTGCTTTTTTCTTCATGTCGTTGCGTCTCCAGAGAGGTAACTTGTCAAACTCCTGTATCGTCATGCCAAATATTTCTTGAAAAACTTCAGGTGCTAAGTGACGCTTTAAAAAATAAAAAAAAGGAGGGGGGAAAAAAAAAAAAAAGGAGAAAAGGCAACGGTCAGTCAAAGCCAAAGAGACACAACAGGAGTTTGGAGAGCCTTAGGGATTTCATGTCGCTGTGTAAGAGCCACTGCTGGAAAACATACTGCTTTGGCAATACACATATACAAGTCCTCATGGACTTGTGTGCCCAAGGAACCAGTCAAGGAATTATTTCACTTGCTGAATAAGGAAGGGACAGAGAAATGACTGGCCTGAAGCCATCCAACAAGCAGTGAGAGACCAGAGAACAGGACCAGCTCCTGCACACCCCTGTCCCAGGCTTCAGCAAGTCACCTCTGCTTGTGGAAATCCGAACAGACACTGGGTTTTTAGGGGTGCTCTGCAGTGGGGCTGCAGCTTGACATGCTCCAAGTTCTGAGAAGGAAGATGTCTGCCCAGGCTAACTGTTCAGCACACTTCTCTACTGCTAAGGAAACACGTTTTGGTGCTGTCCTGTGCACAAGTTACTTCTTGTTCAGCCACTTTACAGTGCACTGGATGGGGAAAATGTCTCCCTGTGGCACTAATCTAACACAGCTCTGAATTCTGATTAGTGACCACATAATAAAAATGGGCATAAACCCAAATTGTTACCCATATTATCTACATTTTTGTGGCTCCTTCCATTCATCTCCACAGAAGATTAACTGACTACAAACATTCCACTTGGCTGCTTAAGTCTTCCTAATCCACAAAGCTGTAAACTATATTTGTTTGTTGGCAGAGATTTAGATCCTTGTATTTTTGGATATCAGCCAGTCTTCTAAGTAAGTCACAGGACTCATGATGAGTTAAAGAAAGCTAGACTTTTGATCCTCAAGGATGGCTGACACTGACTCTTAGCTAAGAGATGGTCCAAGATCAAACAAAGTATTGCTCCATTCCAATATGGACCTTATGAAACTTGTGCAATTTTGGGCTTTATGCAAATCTACAAGTATATAATGAAAGGCCTGGAAACATACGGGGACTGTGAAAAGCTCAGTCTATGAGCAGGGAGACAGAGATGTGGGAGACTGTTTGAGGAGATGCATCTGCTTCCTCCCAATGTCTGATTCTTCTTTCCCTGATTAGTGCTGAGAAATCTTCCCACATTTCTCAGGACCCACATTTCAGTGTTTCAGCTTCACAAACAACAAACAACTTCAGCAGGAAAGAGCATTTAGGAACTTGCTTCTCTTACCTCCAGCCTGGTTCTGTCTACATCTTTTAGTATTTTATTTCGCCCTCTGTTGGTCACCATGAGTATTTCATATGGAAAAATCTGTTAACAATGTATAAAAAGGGGGAAAAAGAGATATTTATATTTATAGTCTAAAGCAGACAGGACAAAATGTGTCTCATTTGCATAAACACACAAATACTTGTTTTCTTTTTCAAAGCAAATATCAGTTGGTGGGGTTTTTTTTTTTTCCCTAGAGTTGCATAGAAAACAAGCTGATTTGGACAAAGCCAGAACTTGTTTAGCAGTGAACTACCTTATATTGTAAAGCCATAATTTTTATGGTGCATATAACACATCAGCTGTCTTTGGTCAGGCAGAGTCCTTTCTAGGCAATATATTTCCTCATCCATCAAAGTAATTGCATTTGTCACTCATTGGTCTAACTAATGGTTGCCAGAGTGTGGACAGGCCTAAGGACAGACTGTGAGTGGGCTTTAAAAACATGAAAGTACATTAAAAAAGCAGCATCTCTGAATAAGCAAGATATTAACTGG
>WBMY01008198.1:27681-107356 GCA_013397315.1 Donacobius atricapilla
GGCACTGCATTCAGTAGAATTTATCACATGGTTTTCCTTGTCTTTTTGGATAGTTAAGGAATTCAAACAACTGATAGAAACAGTGCTGCTTGGAAAGGATTTCAGAAAATATTAAAATCGGTTTCTGGAATCATCCCTGGCAAATAAAACTCTATTTTTTTTTCCCTTGGATAGACACTTCCATGCTTAGAATGGCTTAGGAGAGCTCATGTTCTGTCTGCCAGAGCATCTTTAGAGCCCTTCCCAATGTATGTCTCTGTGGAGCAGGAAAGCAGGACTCCCAGACCCCTCAGCCAACCCCTATTCAAGTCAACGAATTTTTTCTGGGAACTTCAGTGGCAATGGCTCAGTCTTTACTGTCATTTATGGATCTTATCTTAGTTGCCCACTAGGAACATGACTGAGACCACCAAAACTGTCCTGGAGAGAGCTGAGCTGTTATCAAATGCCATTAATTACATTATTTCAACATCAGAAGAAGTTTGACTTAACCAACTTTCACGCAGTACTCAGCAATTACATTCATTTCATTGTTAACAATTATCCCGATGTACTTTTCAAAAACATAATAAATAACATTCAGGCATCAATGAACACACCACTGATTTTATTGTAAGTAATAATAATTTAAATAATGTGTGCTTACATACCAATTGTGAGAGATGATTCTTATGAGATTCTGACATTGTCACAGTTGTACAGTTAGGTCTATGCTTGGAATTACATTTTTTATGTTTGATAATGGAAATGGCTACCATAAACAGCATTATAGGAAACTAAAATGTAACTTTTCATATTTAAACAGGCAGAGTTTAAGTCAAGATCTATGGTCATATGTACATTTTATATTTAAATATTCACAACAAGGCATGTCTCAATCTGGGCTGGCAATATGCACAAATTCTGTCCTTTCTGGAGGACCATTTGGTAATATCTGGTCATTCTCAGGATTATTAATTTTTACTTTTCATATGTTTCCTGCTGACTAAATTGGCTCATTTTATAAATAAAATAAATGCCAATTCACACATCCTCAGGGTTTGCCTTTATAAATAGCAACAGAAAGTGATCTATTATCTCAGGAAATTTCTCATAAATTTTATAATTAAAATAACCATTAATAAATAATCATTAAATTTTGTCATTAACAACACTGACAGAATTTGTCACCCAAAACAGCATCCCAAATCACTGGGTACATCAACAGCAGTGGTGACTGTAAGAATTTCTATTGCACTGAAAGAGAAATTATTTGGAATAAAAAGTAGTATCTCAGGAGTCCTCACGGTCTTATTTATAGAATATATAAAACCACTCGTAACTGCACAGTGCACTGGGGTCTCAGCTTATAAAGCCAGGGTTATTGCCTGGTACAGTTGCCTGGAGATGACTCGGAAGCACAAGAAGTAATCTGGTTTGCAAAGTGAGCTCCTCACTTAACTGCAGAAATTCTGATCCTTGTAACTTTGGCAAAATCATGATTTCATGGAAGGTTCACCGGCAATAAAGTAGTAAGATTTAAAACACATCCCTGGTTGAATTCCCTCTATGTATTATATTGATTTTTGACTCAGGCATCTCTAGACATAGCTGTAAAAGCATTTTAATTTGTATCCTGAATTATAATTAGCAGACATTGTCTCTTTTTCCAATAAATCTCCTGAAGAGTTTCTTGTATAGGGAATTCAACACTATGGACAGGTCTCAGGATAACTGCTGAGAGCCAAGGAACAGATCCAGACAGACAGGTAGGTATCTTACTTCCAGTCAAAGATTTTCCATAATCTTTGGAATTAAGATAGCCTCAACAATGTGTTGTGAGCTACAATATTCTGCAGCACTTTCCAAACTGGATGGATCTAAAACCTTCCCATTGAATTTGGCCTGGAGCTTTGGCTGGAGACAGCCTGACAGAGAACCAGCTATGAAGCACCTTCCATATCCATCCCTTTGTCCCTAGAAAAGCTTCCTTAACCCAGGAAGCACACCTAGGCTGCCCTCAGCCTGCCTGAGCACTAACACCTGCAGAACAAAGTGCAGAACAAAGGGAGAGGTTTGGCACATAAGGAGCAGGGACTGAGGTCACGTAAAGGAAAACAAGGGAACTAAGACATTTCCCAAATTTTATCTGCATTTCACAGTAAAACCTTCAATGTCTTGAAGGAAAGTGAATAACATCTGCACTTGCCTTTGGTTCCAACATGTTAGGCATAGATACTCCTCTGTCCATTCTCATTCCGGGGACATGACCATCCGGGAGGGACTGCATCAGATACAGGTACACATCAGACACAAAGGTTACACACACAGAGGGTAAAGGCACTCAAGTAGTGGTGAAGACAAAGGTGAATTTGCCCTGAGACCTCCTCCAAGTCTTAATTCTTGGTCTTATTATTTCAATCATTGCCATGGCTACTGTTCACTTCTCCTCTGAGGCAGGCAGGGGGATCCTCCAGCCCTCTCAGCCACCACAGCTCCTGTCCCTGCCCAGGCTGGTGAGAGCCCCCTCAGCTGACCAGCACCACTTTCCAGGGAGACCTGGGCACCCCAGGAGAGGGGTGGACCCTCTCCCACCCCAGTGCCTTGGTGAAATTCTTCTCTAGGTTTTCCCTAGCATTAATTCAGATCCCACCCAACAGCACAGAAAGCACTCTCACACTTCTGGGCTTTCCTTCTTGTAATTTGCCATATCAGCTGAGGGATTGGGGGTTTTTTTTTGGCTCTACAATGGGAAATTTTTACTATGAACACAAATAGGGATAGGGTAAAAAGGTGCTCTTTTGACATAGGTACTAAATCTAAGGAAATAACATTTGGAGCACAATACATGGACAGCTCTGCTCCCCTTCCATAATCTTATTCTCTTCCCAATCATCATGATTTTGATATGCCATTAACAAAATTATCCAAGTAATTAAACAATTTCTTAAATTGCCATTTCATATTGTGATTGTGCTGAGGAGCCAGGCAGACTCAAACCATTCTGAAAAAAAAACCCTGCAGGCAGTAATTGAAGTAAAAAGGTTTCTATTTGCAGGCACACTTCTTTCTGGCTCATCTGCGATGGCAGCACTGCAGAAAACTACTGATCAGCCATCTTGTCTGGAGAGCAAATTCCAGGGTAAAAATGAGGAGTTCAAAGCTCCTGGCATGAGAGAAAATTTCCTCTGGAAGAGACCTTCTATGTGTCTCTGGGGTCAGTACTGGAAATAAATCCACCCTCACATGTCCAGAGAAGACTATTACAGATAACTCATACAGGAATCAACAGTGGATTTTATAGAGCAAGTCACAGAACGGGTGTGAGCTGTCTCAGCTCTGGGGAGGCAACAAGGAGGAATCTGAGGCTTTGCCTGTTCTTTGTTGATAAGGATCTACATTGGTGATTATGCTTAAACATGCAGGAAAATCAGAGCTATTGTCTTAAGAAACCCTTCCCTGTAGCAGAAATTCAGAGTTGAACAAGAAGCTGCTTTAGGTTCTGCTGTCAGTTGATTGATGAAAACCCGTACTCTACCTGGAAATCTGAAAAGCAAAAGAGAAATCTCATCAGCTTTAGAGTGTGGGAAGATAGAAATCAGTCACAATCTACCAGAGAATCCTTCTCTGTTTTCTGGTTTATCTGATTTTTCCAAAATCCCACCTGATTCTTTAAGCCCAGCAACATTTCTAATTTTGGACTTGGTTTGTAGAGTCGAACACTCCAAGTATTGTAGTTCTTTTCAGTAACTCTACAAGTTTTGTAACTTTCATAAATAATATTGTCAATTTTTATTTGGCGCTGACTGGTACCACATCCAGCTCAAAGTCATAATGAAGATCATGCAGCAATGGAGATTAGAGAGCATTATCTCCCTTTCTTCACATGTTCTTTCAGACTGCACAGTGGATGGTAATTTTCAGAGAAAGAAAACACAAAACTCACAGAACTCAGTTCATATTCCTTATAATGCACACATTACTTGCCTTCCATTTCATCCAATGCTGATGTATGAACAAGGATCAGTTCCACATAACAGATTTAGCAAAATAAACCCAACATTTTTAACAGGTACTTGAAGTGCTTTGAGTTAATTGAGTTTGCCAGAGATAATTAAAAAGTATTGAGCAAATACAAAGTAATCACATTCACAGCCTTAATATAAAACAGCAGAAATGATCAAACATCATAACATTTTTACATTTATTACTAACAGACTGTAAAAGGCTCCTCATCCTTACCTCTAACAGCACCACTCACATCCCCATAACTGTTGTACTGACCAAAATCTGTAGAGACCGGCTGCAACAGGAAAAGAGGGACAGAACATAAATTCACAGTTCATGACTTTACAAGCAGGTTGGTACATGGGGAGAAATAAATTACTTAAGTTTTTTTATTTTCCCCTCAATTTTACATTTCTTGCATTGCTTTCTTGCCTTTTTAATGAAGTAGTTTGTGGGTGGGGAAAATATGCTTGGTCTGACTTCAGGTGGTTTTATAAGAAACATTTATCAAACTGAAAATCCAATACAATATATATGGAAATAAATACCATGGATGATTAAATCCACCTTTCACTTCTCAAAATCACTATCTTCTTACCCTGTGAAGTCCATTTTTTCCATACCCAGGGAGAGAAGAGGTTTTGGAGGCTGAAGCATGTGCTGTTGAATGAGGAAGGGAAAATATTTTACTGGAAAAATCCCAGGGAAAACTAAAAAACTAGAACATTTGAGGAATCATCTAGTACAAAATACACAGTTAGAAGAACCAAGAATACAAACAACCACCGAGACACACTCACTTTAAGAAACTCGGTCCCAAACTCAACAGAAACTTCCACACATTCTTTATTGTGCCATGAAAAGTTTCATCATGCCATGGTGGCAGCCCATTAATAAGGGACACTGATTTTTTCAGGCTCAAAATCAAGGTGGTCTCTACCAGATTGAAAATAATGCTCATGGATCATCTGTGGCATCAGCTTTGACATCACCCCTGATTCCAAAAGGCTGCACTGATTATCCCTGCAAAGAGGGATAGACACATCTCAAATAAAGGCGTTCTCCAGCCTGTGCTAAGGTTAATAAAAAAATCATAAGCTCTGAGTTAAGCAGGTAGATTCTGGCCCTGTAAAAATTAAAGACAGTGAGTGAGAGCCACAGGAATCATCTCCAAGACCATCAAGGCAACACACTTATGAAACAGGTTACACAAGGAAATCTTAGTTTGCTTGGCAGCTGCTCCAGTGGACAACTCCAGAGAGACTCATCTTGTCTCTTCTTGGCCCACAGTACAGCTTCTGTGTTACAATGGCTGGTGAATGAAGAGAGTAAAATAAAACCCCCAAACCCTTCCCTGGAGATGTGAGAAGGCCACAGCTGTACACTAAAATGTGCAACAGGGCCAAGAATCTAAGTCACCAATCTAAGTTAGCTTTTGCGCTTTTGCTTTGGAACAAAATACACCCAATTAAAATGCCAGTCCAGGTGAAAACACTCTGTTTGGAATATGCAGCCCCACTGGTTAATAATGCTGAATTTATTTCCCTGGGAGAAGAGACTAAAGAGGGATAGGAACCACCAGTGTAAGCAAAATGTGTTGGTGTAGTTTAATAACCCAGCCTATTAGCATGTGTGTGATGTCATAGTCACTGAACACCCCATCCCACTCCTCATCTATATTAAAGCAACTCTTTCCTCAAAATTGCCTGAAAATCCTCAGCCTAATATTTTTTGGAATTAAAAAACAACCATCACAGTCCCCCCCTCAACAAACCCAGGTGATGAATCAGGCCCCTCTTTCAGGGCAGATCACCACATACACACATATCAAGCAGTCTTCCTTGCTGTCTCTCTTCTGGGACACTGCTTGATACGTGTATTCGAGGTGTTTACTACCCAGTGTTCATGATTAGCTTTATTGCCTCCATGAATTACCTGGAGAATCGTAACGACTGGCAGAAAGGGCTGACCTCCCACGACTCTCCTTCTCCATCTCCTCCTTCAGTATCAACTGTCCCAGACCAGAGTTGAGCTACAAATGGCAATTAAAAAACATATCAGTGAAATAAGGCTGATCAAGACAGTGGCAGGAATTGCTTACAGAAAGCAAAGGGGCACTTTTTGGATGATGTTCAGAAACAGCATGAGGACAAGCTTATAACCACCTTCATGAGCTGCTCCTCCTGCAGCTGCCGGCGTCTCTGCAGCTCCTCATCATCTTCCTCCCTTCCACTTGATCTGCGTCTCATGTCAGCTCCTGCTTCCACAAAACCACAGCACAGAGAGAGCTTTGTGCATCAGTTCAACTGCAGCTTGAAGATTTCAATGCTAGTTCAAAGTACTGGTCCATTTGATTTGCTGAATAAACACAGCAGTACTTTCTTGCAAAGTCAAAAGACTTTTTCAAAACTCTTTCTTAATAAAACTCACTTGAGTAGCCTGCCCTATGGTTATCGGGCTTGTTATAAACTAAACAAGAACTTAAACTACACATGAGTTCCAAAACTAGCAATGGTCCTGGATACAAAAGTCATGATTCACTGTAATAGAAAAAGGAGCTCAAGTTGCTGATTCTGCAAACATAGGGTTTAACACCAGCAACTGGATCACAACTGAAAACCTAAAATTTGATTTACATTTACATTTTTATCCAGACTCAGAGAAGCAAATCTGAATTACCATTTCAAATGGAAAATTAAACTACATTAGTCTCCTAAATGAACACTCATATTTGAAATAAACAAGGTATCGGTTTTAGTCTAAAATGAAGTAAACTAATTTGATCCATTGGATAAAGCTAAAATAAATTAATGCACAGGTGTTCTACATTTTAGTTCCTTAGTTTTTATTGAATAATTTTTATTTTCTTGAATATTCTTAAGAAATGATCCAGTCTGGATGCCAAGACAATTCCACGAATACATATGATGTGCTATTGCTGCAAGCATTTAGACAGCCATTCTATTTTTTTCCACACAGGGCTTTATCTGATATAATTATTTACCAACCCTGTGCTAGACAAACTCAGTGTTTAAAGTATGTAGACATTTCAAGTATGTAGATGACAGAGCTTCAAGTATGTTGATGTTATTCCTGTGACTCGGGGACTCTACATGTTTGTCAGGTTGCAATCCCAACTAACAAAAAAACTGCTGCTGTAGGTGCAGCCCCTTCAGTTAGTCTCTGAGCTCTCCCATGCTGTGTCTCCTCTCCCAGAACTTCTGTGAAGATCCCACTGTTATGAAAGCCATACATTCCCTCACAGAGATGTGAAACAAGCAACACCTCAGTGCTTCAGACATGACTTCAGGAATGAACCAGGCTAGATCACTCATTTTGTGCTACAGGGGTCAATAAAAACACAACAAAGGAAAAAAATACAAAGAAAAAAAACTTAAATTGATGATGCACATGGAATAAAGAAAAGAAAATAAGATATGTGTAATGCCACAATACAGAAGAAAAATATAGTCTGTAGAAACAGGAACTCTGAAAATCAGGAATTATTTAGTCTGTTAATTGTTCCAATTCAGTTGCTGCTTCTTGACATGAAATTAGTCATGTGGTTGGAAACAATCATGTTTTCTATGGAGTTTTTCCTATTAGTTTAGGACTAAAGGATTAAATACAGTAACTGAAAGAAGTTAGGATTGTGTGACACACCACACTTTTTAAACTACTGCACTAGAGTTCAAAAAAATTTGCTTATGGGTTAATATCTGTGTGATCAATCCCAAAGTCCTTTAGCAAAGCCTCTTCTACTCAATGCAATTCAACAGTTTTAGATTCAGACGCTCTGTGGCCTCACCAGGAACACTGCATTTTGTGAGCAGCTGGGGTGGACACCACCTCTCCTACACGTTTTTCCAGCTGCACTGTTCATGTCCCTTGGTCACCAGTACCTTCCGAGCCGCAGAGATGAATGGGTTGTGTTTGCATACCTATGGCAGCCAGGGAGGGAGGGCCTGGCCAGTGCTCAGTCTCAATCTTTGGTATCTCGTTGGGTGCTGGTGCATGAGCTGCTGGGAACTTGGAGGACTTGATGATATCCTCGGAGGACTTGCTCTGTGCTGCCAAGGCAGCTGCATCTAGATGGCAATCAGGGAACTTAGCTATGTAATAATCTGGAGCAGTACAAAGGTCAGCCTTATTCTGGCAAAATTTCATACTTTACAAGAAGTTAGTTTTCAAAAGCAAACATGTTCATGTTTTGCTTTTCCAATTGCAGTTTGAAGCAAAGCAATGTCTTTCTCTTGCCAACAGATTGGAATCAAACCTTCCTCTCCTCCCGCAACCCCACCCTAAAATAACCCAAATCAGCTTTGGATTTTACTAGGGTTTCACAGTGTAAGAACGATTAGGCAAGAGCGAGAAAATGCAGCCTAAAAGTATTTGCCACAATCTCCTAAGGACATTATTTATGAAGATGAACTCAGACTTACGTACTAATAAGTCTTCCCTCTAGGGGAAGCAAACTAATAGATCAGAGTAATAGTACAAATTCTAACACTACTGATGCTAATTATTTCTTATTGTATCTGTGAAAAGCTGCAAAACAAAGAAGAAAAGAAACCTGAAACAAATATGTTTAACTAGGGATTTTCTTCATGCTGCATGCCCTTGCTTAGAGCATACACTAGTAGTAAAAGCAGATATGAACTTATTCATAAATACTAAACTCCATTAAGATCAATTTGGCAGGGCAAGGCACTTGCTTAGCAATGAACCTTACCAACAAAACAGCTTGGTAGTGGGGCTTCCACTTAAATTCCATTTTAAGCCAAAGCCTTGTAAAAGCATGTGAGAATGTGCATTATGGCTTTCTCTTCTTGATATTAAAAAATAAAAAAATAATCTTATAGGATTCAATGTCTATTGAACCCAACCTTAACTACCCTTGAACTGGAAAATGTTAGCTCAAATCACCTTTGCTTATATGAGGCTATTGTATCAGAAGCAGTGGTTCCGGAATTTTCTTTCCTTTTCTCTCTCTCTCTCNTTTTAACAGAAAGACATCTTTTAACAAAGTGATGCACTATGCTGCTCATCCAACACATTCCACGTAGTTAAGCAACATCAGTGTTAGATATCATTGGGAATTCTGAGCAGTTGATGACTGGAAAACTAATCATAATTGCAGACATGGAGGAAGCTGGTCAGAGCTTACAAAAGCATGACTTCAAACAGTACTTACGTATTAGAATTGGTGATGTCAGTGGTTAAACATTCACAGGTTAATGGGAGGTGAGAAGATACATTAAAACCATAAAAATAAACAGAAATAATGTTAAGACTTTTTTTTTTCAAAATGAGCATATGGTTTGAAACTTAAAAAAAAAAAAGGGGAAAACCCTTATGTGACACCAGAGCAGTGCAATGTGCAGCGCTCACTCCTGACTACAGAATGGACTCGTGGGCTTTCCTGCTCATCCCAGCCCAATGGCTCTCAGCCAGCTGTTCACCTAAGCCCTGCGGTGCTGCTGATTTGCTATTTAACCCTAAACACATTTCACTGGATAAAACACCTGCAAAGGGATGAAAATTGAGAGGCTATAAATAGTGGAGTCGCCCATCTTTCACTGAGGTAAATAAAAACCATCTCCTATGCACAGCTTTCTGTTCACAGCAGGAGGGAAGAGTGCACACACTCCTTTATAATGCAGCCCTCCCCTGTGGGACGAAGGACAGGCAAGGCTGTGGGCTTCTGCCAACACCGTCATTTCAGACTGGCTATGACAACACTAAAAAGCTTACAGCACAAACACTGCTGTCCAACTCAGAACCCAAACACCCGGAAAAACAAGTACAGCAAACTACCTGAGCTGTATCATAGGGTTGAGAGTCAAATTAGCCCTGTCAGTGATAAGTCACCTGTGGTATCTTCACTAATTAAAGATTCTTATTTAAAGCCACATTAAAGGTGCATTCGGAATTCCAGTCTGATTACAACATCTCCATCTTTGCTGTTGAAATAAATTATTGTACTGTATCTGTTTGAAATAAGGATATTTCATGAAGTCCCTGTCAGAAATCAGTCTACTGTTAATCCATTTTAACATGACCAGCACTTGGACTTTTAAAATATAAACTTAAAGAAGAGAAATGCTGGAAGGTATCATAATGCAAACAGCAAAATCTCAGCTAATGGTAATTTTGCCATTAATACGCACATGGCAAGATTAAACCATATAATCCAAACAAAACAACAGGCTTTAAAATATAATCACTTTCCAGGACATGCAATTACAGCCACCTCAAGCTTGGATTACTAATTTTTATGCTTGCAAAGTAAAAACTGAATGCTTTACACTAATTGCACACCTTTTAATTAAGTTGACACTCCAATTTTGAAATATAAAGAGAAAGGTCATTTACCGTGTTGTTTGTAGATGGGCGGTTTCCTGTAAATGTTGACACCTTGATCTGTGATATCAAGAAACAGAAGAAAGGGAATGTGAAAACTACTTTAGCTGTAGATAAAGATAACTCCACCACTAAAGCAATAGATAGACCAAATCAAGGATGTAGCACAAGAAAAAGCCAGAAAGCTATTTGTAGTATTATACAAAATCAGATTATTTAAAGAAAAGGAAACATAAGAACAAGTGAAAAGTCAAAGACATGTGGTATGAAGTCCTTTGGAGTTGATTCTGTAACATGTGGATACATCAACTCATGAACCATCAATTTTAAAGTGGGATAAAAGAGAAGAAATGTAAGCAGGCAAGACATTTCAATGGTGAAGATAGAAGCCATTTGGGGAAAACTACCCCAAATAACTTCTGTGGAAAATTGTGCTTCAGTCAGAACAGCTCAATTTTAGTTCCAACTGACTGGTTGGACTGAACAGAGGAGAATGCAGTGAGCCTACAATTCACTTCAAAATCCAGAGAGCAAAATAGCCGCCTAGGACACTGCTTTGAACAGGCAACAACAGGCATGCTTCAGTGAGTCAAAGTGATTCTTTATGCAGTGTTCACTGATATGCTACTAATTCTCAAACCATAAGGACAGATCTTCTTTCTTTTTTCTGTATTGATTTTATATAAGGTCCACCATAATGCATATTACCTATGTAAATTAGAATAGAAACATTTCCCAGAACTCTAATGCAGTAAATCTACAGCATGCCTAAATGATCCCATATTTTTCCAAATAATAATCTAAGACAGGAACCATTTTGTTCTAAACTACCTTCCTACTCCAGCCAACACTTTGTGTATTCAGCACAGCTACCAATACAAAAGCTAATCCAAAATCAGCACTACAATGCAAAAATGTGCCAAAATCCTATTAGAAGAGCAAATTGAGCTACAGGGAGCTAGAAAATTAATGTCAGAAACCCATTTTGCTACCTTATGCTGCCTGAAAAAAAGTTTTCAGTTATATTAGAGTGAAAGATGAAAGGAATTTCAGAAACACATGTGCTGTATCACAGATCCAATTAAAGTGTTATAGGAGACAACTTTGCTTTTGGCGTTAAGGAAATTTAACCCTAAAAATCTATTGAAACGGAGGCAAATCTTACTCTGTAGAACCCTACATCCTTAAATAAACAGGCAAACTCATTGCACACAAAGACTGTGGTATTTCATTCCTGTGTGGGATCTGTTATGGCCACTTGACCAGCAAACAGGTATGAACATTACAAGGGTAGTCATGCAGTCCTTTTGCGCACACGGACCAGAAAGCTCCAGGGAGGATGGGAGCACAGCTCCTCCTGTGGCTGCATGGTCCCAGCTGGCAAGGAGAGCTCCCCCACCATGCTCCAGGTCATTTCTCATAGCTATTCATGCAATTAGGCTTGAGTTTAGGTGAGGCACCGAGAGCCAGGTGAGCTTAAGCGGTTAAAAAAGCCGACCTCAGCCAAACCAGGTCGCCCTGACTGAAAGGTGGTGTGCACAAACTGTTTATCAGCCAGATTTGAGAGGAGGAAGAGCAGTTACCTCTGGCAGTGAGAAGGAACACTAGGCTGAAGGGAATCTGAAAATAACTGGATAGAACAAGGCTTTCAGCTGGCGCTGAAGCAGCCATATGCATGTCCAAACCCTAGGGACACACAGCTCATCCCATCAAAATCCAAGACACATGGTCTCCTCAGATGCTGGAACAACTGCGGAGCTCACTTCAAAACAGAGACTGCCCTCCGTAGAAAGGACATCCTAAGGCACACATATCCCTGTGGATCTGCAGGTCTCTCTGAGGACACCAAGCCATTGCACAAAACAAGAAACCTCACCTGCTTTAAGAAGAAAGGAACCCCAAACTAGAATTCTTGGGTTCAAGACTGAAACAAGTCACAACAATCTGAATGAAAAACATATGTAATGGCTCACTGGCCACCTCTTTTCTGCATGTGAATCAAAACCAACTCCTCTTAAATTAGCAGAGCTATGCTGGCACTCAGCTGGTGCAACTGGGAGAAAAAATCAAGCCCTACAAAGATCATATACAGCTCGCAGGCCATCAACTCTAAGAATGAAACACCTGACCAAGAGAATAGGTAAAAATCACAATAAACCCCCACATTTCTTAAGGCACCACTCCTCTCAGCAAGCCCAGAAGCAGCTCCAAACCCTGAGGGTGCAACCCATGGTAAACGGTGTGAAACGATGGAGACAAGACAGAGGTTACAAAGGCTACATTCTACACTGACAGGACAGCGAGACACACACAGTGCCAGCTCCTACCTGGAACATGGAAATGTTTAGGGGCCTGAGCGTAAGTTGGAGTGAGAGGGCGACTGTCAGGCCGATAGGGGACAGGGGAGTTCCGACCGCTGGACGGCTCATTGCCTCCAATGAAAGAATGGAGAAAACAAAATGAGAAGAGGGAGAGCAATAGGGGAAAAAAGAAAGAAAAAAAAAAAAAAAAAAGGCAAGCCCAATCAAACCCAAACAAAACTGGTGGAATCAAAACCTCCAGGGAGAAAAGAAGTTGAACCGAAAGTATAAATACAAACAATAAGGAGAACTGGTAGTAGCCCTGGTGACTTTCCCCTCCCCTGATATTCCTGCAGAGACAAAAGTTCATGTTCAGGCTGGAGTTGAGGCTTGAGCAGCTCAGACCCATTCTGACAGCATGCAGGCAGGAGCTGTGCGCTTGTAGCTGGTGATTAGATGGGCAGTATAGAAAAGCAGAATAGAAGGTTATTTGGCAATGATTTTTTAGTACGGAGATTGATATTTGGAATTAGGAGGCGCAAACACGGAGCAGAGTAGTTGATATGCAAACCCAAAGCAGATAGAAGCAGATGCTGGCAGTTACTGCAGTTCACTAAACCAAAAGTGTACAGAAACCAGAAACAAAAAATAGTTGTTAGGTCACTCGGCCCATATCAAAAGGCATAACTGTTCCTTACACACTCTTTCATTGGTTTAGGAAAATTCTGATATGGCAGAAAAATTTGTAAAGCAGTGCAGCCCATCTGGTGGCTGCACCCACATCATTTGTGCCGCTCCAAATCTCCTTCAATGCCAAATTTGGTTCTGATGACAATACTTCACCACTGCTGATTTAGCAAATCTGAATCTAATACCTAAAATCCTCAGTTCTGAGTTTGTTCCATTTGTAGGATTACTCTTACTGGTGCTTCCCATTTGCCTCCTGCCAATGCACCACAGCAATCCAACGGCCCTGAAAGTTTCTGTGTCTTGTCAGGGAGAGAGGGCTGCTGCACAATCACGTGGATCCCAAGTAACCAGACTTAACAGCCAGATATCCATTCATATCTCTGTGTGTGTACTCCGAAATAATGCAGCTGCCTCTTTTATTGTACCATTCTTCAAACTAGAGCAAACTTAAGAAGAACCATCCACATGGGTGCTTATTTCACATGGGTCGGGGTGACCTCAGCAGTGAAAAGTAGGAAAGCATCAAACCCCTTCCATTTTTAAGGTATTCACAAGGGCTTAAAAAACCTTAGAAATGTTGATTAAGAAAGCAGTAAAAAAAAAAAAAAANGAAAAAAAAAAAAAAAAAAAAAAAAAAGGAGGGCAGAGGAGGGAATGATAAATACAGAAGGTATTTGCTGAAGTTTCTTCTTTTACAGAAGATATACAGTTTTCTATAAAACGTAAGAAAAAATAAATTTCAGGCCTGTTTCCTGTGTCCTGTTAGAGGACCCAAAACCTTAGACTCAGCATGCTATTTATCTATTTAGGTTGGGGAAATAGGTGTGGGAGAGGGAAAAAGAAGTTTCCTTTACAATTTACACAAAAAATCCTTTTCTACTTATAACGGCCATCTGCCAATCTAAAAGGTAGTATAGGGGAAAAAAAGAAGTGTTTTACAAACCTTGCTGAAATGTGTTTGAGATGCTTCAGCCAGTATACCAGTTAACCCAGTGCATATGAATATTTTAAAAATTACATGCATAGTTCAGAGGAATTGGCTGTACAAAATTTGTCAGGAAGAATGCATGTGCAAAATTCTGTATCTAGCACTTTGACATTTCAGCCCTAAATGACATGATGCTCCTTCAACCACGTGTTGATAGTAGTTTTCTCTTTCGGGTGCAGTGATGCTGAGCTTTTGGCCAGGTAACAGTAAGGGCTAGGTTTGCTAACTCTGAATAGCAGCATGAATGATTAGTTAAACATTATTGTTATATCTCAATCTATGGTCCTTTACTTAGCAATTCCAATATTGTGTTCTACTTCTCCACCCTTTGAGATACGGTGATGGTGTAACACCTCACTTGATTTTATTTAGGTCTCTTGCTTCTACTGAGAAATTATGAATTACTTTTCAGCAAAATCATTGTTTTAAAAGGAAAAAACCCATCAATATTAATATGTCTTGAGGTACAGTTAGTGGTTTATAGAAAACATGTCACTGCCTTTTTGCTTCCTTTAGCAATTATACTCAATGGAAGAGAAAAACAAAAGGGATTTATTGACCTATGGACTTGTCGCAACAGAGGAATCACAAACACATTTTACCTGTTGGGAACTGGTAGACTAAATGTGTGTGCGTTCAATTTGCAATGCTTCTATCACTAACACTACCAATTCAGGGAAGAATCCCTTCTTGGACCCCTCTCTACCTCTAGACACTACTAAGTGTGCTCACACCCATAAATGTATGCTGGCTGGTCTTGCATCTGGGACACAGATAATTTGTTTAGAGAGGACTGGAAATATTATATAATGCACCCAGTACCAGGCAGACAATTACTGTGGTATTATCCTGCACGTGATGCTTTACAGACGTCTCTGTTGGCTTGTATTTCCTGGGGTACCTAATGACTCCTGCTGGTAGTGACAAATAACTCCCCTTTACACTTCCTAGGATGGCAGCCTCATTACCTCCAACCTCTGCAAGAGGGAATAGCACTTCTACTTAGACTCCCATTAGGCCATCCCTGAGGAACTCATAAGGACTCTTAAGTGCTTGGGATGCAGCTGCAAAACCACCCACAATTTATGGAAGCAGTGCCAACATCCGCGGAACGCGCACATGCACAGAGGAAAGCAGAGCTCCTGGCCGACTGTACCCTCCTCCCAGGGCCTCATGGCCAGCCTGCTTGCAGCTTTACATAAAAACTCACAAAATTTGGGTTCCTTGCCTGCACAGAAATGTCTCTCTTACTGTCTCAGATATGCTGTAACTCCTGTTAACTCTCCAAAGCATCAAGAGCACTCCAGTTCACCAACACTGTAGAAAGAACTAATTCTCACGCCCTTGGCATGAAGCTGAATATGTCTGTGTGTAGGTGGTGGGATGTTAAGGGATAATGGAACAAGCTTAATCTAAAAATCAATCACTAGAGCACAGCAGAAGGGAAATTCAGGGGCTTTTTTTTTTTCTTTCATTCCCTTTGCTCCATCAGGTAGTTATTTTCTATAGCTGAGTTTGTTAGGCAGGTTGTCCCAGCAGCCAGGAATAGAATTGCTCGCCTACACACAGCCCAGTGTAATGCAGGTCCCCGCTGCCTTCTGAAGTGCTCACCACTGGGCTCACAGTGGGATTCACAAGCTCATCTCGCAGAATCAGGCCAAAAAACCCATATGCAACCAACACCGAGCCTTCTGTCAACTTGCAACCAACACTGAGCCTTCTGTCAGCTGCCAGTTTAGCTGCTCTACTTCTGAGTACACATAGGAAAACAAGCTCAACAGTATCTGAAAACCTTTACTCCTGTTCAGGTTTTGTCAAACTATCATTCATCTTATCATCCAGATGTGTAGCTTTTATTTCACACAGAAAACTGAAAATCATGAAAAAGCCAATACACAACTGTCTTCCAGAGCAGAACTTTCACCTGCACCCACAAACCCCTGGACATGGTGACCAGGTTACAAAAAGCATTTGATTTCAGAGACCTGCCTCAGGGAAGGAAGGAGGGAACCTGTGAAAACCAAGGCCCAAATTCTTTATGCAGGTGGGTAGATTCCTCATGGGTAGGTCTGTGAGCTAAGGAATACACATTACTTTGGAACTCTTTACATGGAAATCTTATGGAGGCTTTGCAATATTCTTGAATGCCTCTGAAAAATTCTAGGCATGCAAGATAAAATTCTGGCTCTCAATGAGAGTTTTGTCTCTGATTTCAGAAGGGTCAGGGTTTCTTTCATTTGTGGACTTGTTTTGATTCTTTCATAGCAAAGACAGTACTTTATTGAGACAAGACCAAATTCAATGGAGAGTCCAAATTAGAATAAATGAAGTCTAAACTGATGCATATTACACACTCTTCCAGCTTTTTCAACATATATGTTACATCAACAAACTCTCACTCTGAGGTGTGTTTAGATCCTTTCACTCTTCCAGTTTCTTTATTTTTGGCTGTGTCTATGAGGCTTAATCATTATGCTTCTTTAAGCCTTATGTTGTATGAAAACACACTGAAACTGGTCTAAATATCTTCTTTTCTGGCGTGAGTCTACAAAATAACATGGGTGTAATGTATCATATGACACTTCAGTTATCATTATGCTGCTGGGAAATCATGCCCCTTTACCAAAGCAGTTGAGACATGATCTGTATTTTCTGACTCCTAAAGGGAAAAACCCCAAAAGTTATAATTTTGTGAAATCTTTCTTACAAACCAACATCCAGTTCACTTTCTTGCTAAAAGTACAAGTGAGAAAGGCTGAGCCAGTAAAAATATCACAAGGTGCCTCTTCTGTCACAGTGATACAAATTTGAGCTTTCAGAAGCTTGACTGAGCTACGACACATAAATACTGTTCAGGCCTTCAGAAAATTGAGGATTCCAACAACATCTTTCAGGACATATCTGATAAAAGCCATACCCCTCTCCTCTGTCTATAGTGCTTGCAATCCCACTTGGCCTTTTCTATCAACAACTGAAAAAGATACCTGATCTACATGCCAGGTGATTCCCTGAAATCTGGAAACAATAAGCATGGATTTCCAATAGTTCTTCTCATTTATCCATTGAAGAAGCATTTTTTTCTCAACAGAAAAAGTATGAAAACGCCACTTGAAAGAGTGTGAGCATTAATTTGGATTTACAGCAAAGAAATGTTGAAATTGCAAGGACTATGAGTTAACTGCATGCCGAAATGAGCAGTATAGCTATTTTTAAGGGTCCCAATCTTTTTAAGTGAAATATTTAAAAAAATAGAGACATAGTAGAAAAGTAGACAGTGCAGATTATCAAAAATCATCTTTAAAAAGGAAGAATAAAATTAGTGGTGGTGGTCTGATGAGACATGATGTTGAGATGTTGAGATCTATTAGCACTTCTTGAAACTTCATGGCAACAACTTTCTTGCAACTGCTTTTGATTATCTCCAGTGTATGAATACCTACATTGATCAATGGTGCCAGATTGGAATCTATGTTCAATTTACTCAGCTTTCTCTTTTTGGGCTCTTGTAGGTGATATAAGCTATGACCTTCTCTCCCCAAACAGAAGTGATGGCCCAGCCAAGTGCTCCAATAGAACTCGGAGTAAAAAGCAAGAAACAAAACTAAAAGCTTATTGAGCTAAATGAGTTCCTTGAAGGGACACAGTAAAAGAAGAATCCTACTCCAAATCAAACCATGGAAAATAAAAGATTGAAAAAAAGACCAGATCCTCCAATAATGTAAATCCTTTCAGTGTTACTGGCTTCAGCAGAGCCTGCTGATTTGCACTAGTTGAGGAGAGGCCTACAGATTTTCATTTTACTTTGTTGGGCGCTAATTATTGCCAAGGTGAATAACAAAGATTAAGTTTCTTGTTGCCATTGATCTTTACATCATCTCTTTTTTTTTTTCTCCATATTTTGATCACCTTGTTCTCATTCAGGCAATACTGTAATCAATTTTTTCACTGCATGTTTTAAGAATGTGGCAGTAATAATTAAATTTGGTAAACTAATAGCTGAATTGTGTACTGCTTTAGCAAGAAGCTAAATTAGGGACATACAGGTCCTAAGCAATAAATGACAATGCCTTTCTGGGTACTTCTACCAGGTAAATGCGTGGCAACTATTCAACTGGTGTCGCCCTGATTTCTTCAGCCTTCTCCTCTGTTTCACAGTTTCATGTTTTGGGTTCTTTCTCACGCGCTCGTCTGTAAACACAGCCAATGTTATTGTAGTTTCCAAGGAAAGTTTTTCATTCCTGTTCTTAAATATATAGACAGCTGATGGACAGTTGTCTTGACCAACAGAATGGGGAGAGGTGTCAACCCTCTACCCCAATCCCTGGCCTTTGTAAAGACACTATATAATGGAGTCAAACTTTTAAATAAAGGAGTTTTTAGTTCATGCCTTCTGATCAAAGTCTAAGTGTGTGTTTGTGTGTGTGTGACGAACTGCGTCAAACTAGGGCCCTTAGAAATGACATATTTCCTCCAAGAAAAAAGGACATTATGTCTACTCTAAACACAGTTTGGAGTGCGCCAGCACATTTCAAGGCATGCTCAGCGACACAGCCATAGGCGACCTCGCAGAGACACTCCTTCTCAGCTCTGCCAGGGCGCCAGCACATCTCCAGCCTGGAGGGTACTCCCTGGAGAGCGCCCTGGCTCCTTACCTTTGGCATGGGGGATGCAGTGGTGTCGGAAGGGGGAGTTGGGGCGGGAGTCATGGAGCGTGGGGCCGCGGCCGCCGGTGCGCGGGGGTGCCACGCGCCGCACCCCCAGAGCCAGCAGCTCTGCGGCGGGGAGGCGCGGGGCAGGACAGAACGGAGACAAAGAAAAGCAATGAGAGACAGGCAGGGAAGGAGGCTTCGAAGGAAGGAGAAAAGAAAAAAGGCATTGAACAATTAGGATTCTGGAAGGAGGGAAGGAGGAGAAAACAAAACAAAACAAAACAGAACGGTTAAAGACGCATCAAAAGGGCCCGTAAATGTTAAGGACAAAATTACAGGAAGTGTTAGAAGAGAGGCTTAGGTTTGAACTGCATCGCTAATTTAGCATAACATCGTTGGCTTAATGAGCTTCTGACCAATGCCTTGTTACCAGAAAGTAGCCTGCTACCAGCATGCAAACATCACAAACATTGACACTCAATTTGTTAAGAAAGCAGCTGGTTTGAAAAGTGCCTGACCAAAAAATGTCAGTCAAGAGGCATGCAAGCTGTTTTCTATTGTTTTAAGGCATTCCAAAGATGCTGCCAACATCAGCTAGGGCACCAAGGGAGGAAAAGGCTGCAAACTTTTTCAGAACTTGTAGCACTCGATTTTTGAAGAACCTTATGCTGACAACGTCAGTACAGCAGTTCACTTCTCTCTCAAGGGCTAGCTGGGAGCAAAAGAGAAGTGATCTGGGGACACTGGGTTTATTTGGAGAGAAGTTATTCTTGCAAAGTAGTGTAGTGAAAAGAAGCACCATTAGGAGGAAAGAATACATATATTTGTGCTATTATTCAATAAATATTTACTGTAGGAAAATTATTAAAGCAGCTTTAACAATTACCCCAAAACAGGGTAGGAAATTTCAAATGACAAATTGTACAGAATTACTTCTGTGTCATATGAGAATCAGTAACAGGTGAGCCCAAGCTGAGATCATCTGAACATAGATAAATTTGAACAAGTATCTCTCCAGAAAATCCTTCAGGCTGTGGATTTTGGAAGATTTTACACTGGATCACAACTCTGGCTTGAGCCCATCTGCCCATCACGAGCGTTACATAAACAGAGATTGCTTCTGGGGAAGGTCTTTGAATGAACACAGACAGTAAAACTCAATTACAGTCAAGTCTGGAATAGGGCCTGGATTTGTTCATATCCCTGAGACAACAGATAAAAATGGAAAAATCCCCTCAGAACTAGAGAATCAAGGGACAGAAGTTTGCAGCTTTTTCAAATTTTCATGTCTCAGTTTCAGTTGTAACGTCATCTTAAAACACAGTCATGTTGTCAGCGCTAAGTATCAGACACAATTTGCTTCTGTCCCACCTCCCTTGGGTCCCTTAAATAAGGCATTCACTGACAGACACAATTGGCTGCTTTCAGCCCACCACCACTAGGAAATGGCTACAGCATTCAAGTTCCACAGTGGAGGCTCTATTATAAATCTTTAATTTTCAAAATGCAGCTCCTATTGCATATGGGCTTTTGGCATCCCAACTGTTCAGCTGTAATGACCAAGAAAGATGAAACTGTGCGATTATATCACTTAATTTAAAAACAGATCACAAAGATGCAATTCATTATCATACACAATAAAATCAGTCTTGAAAAGTCTTCAATGAATAGCATTTAGTGATATATTTTTATACAGTTTGGGTGTGGATGAATAATTCATTATCATATCCTGCTTTTAGATACACAACCAGTAATTTTGAAGGCACTGGGAACCTGAATGACCTGTACATTTTCTATATTGTACATAGGACTTGCACATCACTGCTAAAACAGAAAGTAAAGTTTGTGTTTTCAAGTGTTCCCAGGCAATTGCCTATGGCTTTAATTAAAAAGATACCTTCTGAGTCCATGTCTTGAAAAATGACTAGCAATTTGGAACATATGGGTGTTTTGCTTCTGAATGTGAGAGTCTATGTGTGCACCAATAAAGAAATTTTTTACAAATGAGTAAACCTACATTACTAAATTCTGTACAGTCAAGCCATAATTTTTGTTTCCAATATGTGATACTTTTCCCAAATTCCAGAATCAAGTTTGCAATTCACTGCTGCAAATTATCACTTGCTTTCAGAAACATAAAAATATTTTAAAAAGAACTGATTGGAAACAAAACCAGAAGATGAGTATTTATGATGCAAGAAACAGTCAGCCTAGTGCAAAAGACTACGTCAATCCAGAACAAAACAAAAAAAAAATACCAGGTAGGAAAATGAGACATTAAAATACACAACTTTTCAATCCTAAACTTCCACTTCGAAGAGAAAAAAGTGCTTCACTGCACCACCAAGTGGCGTAATAAAGAGACAACATTTTTGCATGTATTTGAAATGCAGTTACCCTTACCAGGTCTGTGGAAATGCTGGGGGGAGCGTGACATGGTGGGGGTGTAGCTGTGCCGACTGTACACGGGAGAGTTAATGGAGCCCTGGCTGGTAGACCTGTGAATCATGCGGTCCCGAATGTCCTGGTAGCCCTGCAGGACAGAGGCATCCACGGATAAATGTAAATGCACAGAACACATTTTTAGCAGCACTTAACTTCCGTGGATCTGAAGGCATCAGCAGAAGGGACTGAAATAGCAACATCCCTTAAGCTTTCAACCTACTTCATTAGCACTGTTCTCCAAGGATCTGCTCCAACCCATTTTTATAGTCAGAATTCAGTCTTGGAAGGTTCCAACTCCACCTGTAATTTTTGTTAAACTCTATAATAATCCTAGACTCCATAAGGGAAGCTGCATTCAGAGCATGTGACCTGCAGTGTCCTGCACAGGACACATGAGCTGGCTGTCAGCGAGCTAACTTGGAGACCAGCAAGAATTCAATAGATGCAGCACAGAACTCTCTGTGGCTAAATTCACCACGTGTCGCCAGCTACATCAGCAGGTATTTATACCCAAATCAGATTCCCCATGCATCTGAAAACATGACACCTTGTATAGCAAAATTCAGTTTACTTGGTTTCCTGGGGGGAAAAAAAAAGCCAATAAAAGAAACAAACAAAAAACCTCAAAACAAACAACACCCTCACCCCCACCCCTCCATGAAGCAAACTAAACCAGGACAAAAGGGAAAGAACTGATTAATACATGAAGATTTACAAGAAATTTTATAGTCCCTTAATTTTTAACTAGTAGCAATAAATACAACTTCTATGTTGCAAATAAGCAACAGGATAATGCAATGATAATGATTCTGCAAGAGCATCTATTGTATCCCGACAAATGACTTCCCAAATATTTCATGTTATTATGACGTTCAAATTAACTCCTCTGGCAAAGCAAAACTAAACCAGACCATAGTTATGTTTTATTCCAGACAAAACTGTAAATGTTTCAGTAGCAGATATGGGTTATTATTTAGAAGTTTAGAGCAGCATCTTATCTCCTGTAAATCCTGCAGCTCTCGAGATCTGAATCTGCCTGCGCCACAAGGAGCAGCCGTGTACCAGAGGTGACGCCTGCTGGACAAAGGGCTCTGCTTTATAGACAGCAAGTGGGAGGAGCGGCACCTCCACTTTTTGTACCACCTCTCAATAAGAGCTTCATGTTTCCTTCTTAAAAATCATTTTTGTTAAGTTTCAACACTGAGTAAACATGTCTGTGTGGCAAACAGAGATGGATCTGACTGACAACGAGCCCAAGATCTGCAATAGTTCAAGGGAGTAATTCTAATCACAGTAGGACACCGTCCCCAAAAGTTACACCAAACTTACTTCTGCAGAAGGGGTAGGTGATAATGTCCTTGGAGACTGCAAAGACATAAAAGACACAGTTATGAAATATCATTGCATATGGTGGGCCAGAAAATGATAATCAAAACATCGCTGCAGATATTCTGACATATGACAATGCAGAAATTACTGAGGCCATTCCAGCACTGGAACCTGCTTTTTCCACATGGCTCAGGGACTGGTCCATAAATCACTTATATTGAAAATTTCTGGGAAATCTTTATAAGCGTGATTAGTTCAGTCAAGTATTATGCAAGATCTTCTTAGCCATCTAATCACTGTGGTAATTAAAACGTAGCTGTAAAGATCAAAATCAGAAAGAGTTATTAATTTAATAACCATGCCTGTCATGAAGAAATCTTTAAAATGGAAATCAAAAGTAAATAAACTTAACTCAGAGCTTTGCATGGAAAATCAAAATACAGAATATCTTTCAGGGTGAAGCATGTTTTCCCTCCAACGCACACACTCCGGCAAAAATGTGCTTCTCCCCAAGGCCTTACATTTCATACCCATGCAAAGGAGCACGTAGTTGTCATCAACATTTCTTTGATATGACCTCCTTTAAATCTCTGTGTTCCTCCATGGTTATGTAAGGACAACAGACAGGAATTACAAGCATGTGTATTGAAAGAACTGCACAAAGGCCAGTGGGCAGAAATATGCACAATATTATGAAAAGTTTCTGTACCACAGATAGGGAAACTGAGGCAAGAAATACCTTTAGAAGGAACATATGTTTATGCATATGCTGATGGTGCAAACAAGAAAAAAGGCTATATGTAATTACCAGTTATGTGCTCTTCAATCACCAGACAATTTGAAGCTCAGAGATCAGGACTTAATTATTTCCTCTGTACACAAAACTTCAATATTATTTGTTATAATAAACTGGGCAAGAGATTATGTTCTTAAATTAGACCACAATTATAGAATGATATAGCTATTAAAATTATGACTCAGAAGCAAAACTGCTGATTCTGGTCTAACTACTACACTGATGTACAACAGCAGTAGTGTAAAATGTATGCAGTTTCTGGTAATAAATATCCAGCTGGTAAATATCCCTAAATTTTGGATTGAGAGATCATTCCCTCTCATGGAGCTAGTGACACTGGTAGCCAAACAAAGGAGCAACATTTTTAATTGGATTTGGGACATCTCGTTTTCAGCAAGTTTCCAACAAACTGTTACAGACTACTTTTGCTACTTTCCATCAAAGCCTTGAAAGTCTTTTACATTCGTATCTTCCTAATTCCTATCATCTAACAACAGCAGCTGTAAAAACTTTGCTCCACATGAAACAGGCCATACACAGTGCTTTGGAACAACATTCTCTACAAAAACTGAGAGCTAACCTAAAACTTTCAATATGAATGAAAAAATCACATGTTGTGAGGCACATTCCCACATTTTTCTACTAGCAATTCATGTGTTACTCTAAATAAATTGATTTCTATAACCTGGATGCTGAGGTAATGGCTACAGTTAAAGGTAGTCATAGGAATCTAAGACTGGGAAGGCAGCCCAGAAAGTACCATGCTAAATCCAGGTATTTCTCCTTTCATGAATTTTTACTCCATCACTAGCTGACATCACCTCATTGCTTTTTGGGAAATGGAACCTCACTCTGCAGCCAAGTTCTTTTCTATCATGCACAAGTGAACTGTCAGATCTCAAACTCTGAGACTGCAAAGGACTGTTTGGATTTCCAGGTCTTTCAAAACCTGGTCTATCGCAGAAGGCCACACTGATCAGTTTGAAACACTGTGTAGGCAACTCAGAAAATCAGCTCCATTCCAGAACAGCAAGCCAGTGGAAATATAGTGGTGACTCTGGATGAGGAAGGGGAAGGGGGAAAGGAAGACAAAGGGGAAGAGGAAGAGGGAAGGAGAAGAGGTAGAGGAAGGGGAAATGGAAGGGGGAAGGGGAGAGAGGAAGGGGACGAGGGCTTGTTCTGACCAAACTTACATAGAAATTTCTACTGCAATATTCAATTCTCTGTTGCTCAATTCTCTACTGCTTTGAGATCTGAGAGTCCACTCTAATACCTGAAGCCACACAGGTTTGTTGTCTGGGAAAATTCTGCTAATTTTTACAGGTGTCATTCTGCAACACAAGTTTGAGCATTTCACACTGATGCCATTTTAGCTGTCTTTTACCTGAACTACCAGGTGGGATCCCTGCTCCATTTTGAAGCATCTATCATGTTGGGGAAAAAAATCCTTTTTTCATTTTATGTCTGCTTGTTTAGTGAAGGGTGTTTCAGAGCATTTAGTGCTTTCAACAAACAGAATACTTGAAAGAAAGGACATAGAGGAAAAGCGCTGCTTCTCAATATATATCCAACAAAAGGTGGGAGCTGAGGAAGGACGACTTGAGGTTGCTGCTCACAGGGCAAAAGTGACAGGTCCTGAAGAACCTGAATAGCCGTGGCGGTTTCTGGAAACTTTCTCACTGGGGAGCAGACAAGGAATTTGCGGCGCAGTGTCTGCGAAGGACGCTCCCCGTGAGAGGGCGCCGGGACAGCGCGGGATGGAGCGGCCGGGGGGGTTCGCCCGGCGCTGCCCTGCCCTGCCCTGCCCAGCCGTGCCCTGCCCCGCCCTGCTCTGCCCGGCAGCTCCGCTCGCCACCACACCGCCCTCTCCGCTTCTGTGGCTAGAACGTATCGCTCTCTTGTAGCCCATTCCCCAGAATTAAGGTCCGTGTCCATCTCTGGATGAACATTGGATGTACAAGGGGTACATCCTTGTACATCCTTGTACCCATCCAAGGGGTACAAGGGAACTCAGGATGTATTATGGATGCCTCTCGCGCATCTCACCTTGTACACCCAAAAATCTTTCTTTGCTGAGACTGGTGATTTTTTTTCTTTTTTAATGGTGAGGGGCATTTCTAGTCTACAAGCATCAACTGAGGGTCCCTTTTATTTAGCACCTCCACATACACACTCTTTGCAAAGAGAGTGCAGGATAAATCACTGTCTGCATGACTAAACGTGTCACGTTCTTTGCTTTTTAAAGATGATGGGGACTGATGTATGTTGTACCAAGATTGCTATCACTCGATTACAACACAAACACAGGGTAAGGGATCACTCCACCCCAATGGGCTTGTGTTCTCATTAGGGCAAGGGAAGGGACAAGAAACAGATACAAAGAGGTGAGGTAACTTGCCCAAGGTGACAGAAGTCAGCAGTAGCATTGGGTGAAAACCCAAGCTCTTCTAAAAAGAAGGTGAGAGCCCCTTCTCCTTCCAGGACAAATTTCTCTAGTCACTAGGAATTAACTGAATTTAATGCTGGTGAAAATATGGTGTAAGAAAACCCCTAAGGTTTTTGTTTATTCCCAGAACAAGCATGAAAGCAGCCAACTTACACCATATTTCTTTATCAGCTTCCAACATACTGCTTTGTCAGTAAGAAGCTTCCATTTAAGGATTAACATATAGTTCATGTTCTCTGATGAGATTATGTCCTCCTGTGTGACTAACAAGAGACCTGTGTTTGTAGCAGGTTTTGTGGAATGGGTCAGGTCTGTTGGAACTGGTCAGAGGTCACCAGTGCAAAACAGTGGTTTTGAACCAGAAGGCAGCTGGGTTCACTACCAACATACATTGGAGGGGAGAAATTCTGTAATGTTCCAATCTGTTAATCTCTTATTTTATTCCTGAGTTGAATTTCCAATTCATGATTTTAAAAACTATAAAACATTGAAGAACAAAGGAGAAACACCGATGCAGTTCTGACCTGCTGGTGGGCAGAATGCTGATAAGAAAGCAGATTTTCAGTCATACTGATCTGGTCATCTACAGACCACTGGTGCCTGAATGATTTACTGTAATTTTTTCTTCTTCAACTTATCTTCATACTCAATTCAGTTACAGTCCGTAAGGTCACTGAGATTGCAGGGGTAAATCCATTCCCACGTCCATTTAGATTTGCATTCAGGAAATCTGATTCACAGACAGATGGCATTACATGACAAAACCTGCTTCACAGACTGCACTGGAATCATGTATATAGCAATTGCAACTATGGAAATTCACCTGAGATAACTGGAGACTGACAACCTGAAAGACCTTCACGTACAAGTCTAGAAGAATAAATGACATAGCTTTTTCTTATTGCTGCGTGAAACAAGAAGCCTTACTAAATGTCAGCAGGTTAAAATGTGAGCCAGGTATTTCTATAACACAATTAACCTGCTTTCTAAGGCGGAAGAGCACTTCATCCTGACACAATTTTATCCAGTATGTCTGGCAAAGTGCTCTGCTTACATGTTTCCCTTCAGTATCTGTGAGATAAGTATCCTGCTGCTCTTAGTCCATAGAATAGCATGGTATTCCTCCTATTCTCTTGTGAATATTCGTGCTCCACAGCACAACAGTGCACTGGCTTTTGCCTTACGTTCTGGACCTTGCCATTTCCACAGACGAGGATATCTGTGGGAGTTATGAGGAAGCTCAAAGGGACAGCCTGCCAACCTGCCCCCTGTGTTAATGCAGGTATCTGATCCTGCAGTTTGACATGTGAGGCAGCACTGTGAGTGTTCCCAGAACCCCCAGATCAGACAGACATAAAGCAGCGTGAACAGCAGCAGCAATGACCTCAGGAGTGCCCGTGGGAAGCGAAGCAGGCTCTGGATGCAGTGCACAGCGGAATGAGGTGCTGGGGGGTCATTACCTCTCCAAGACTCTGTCTCTCCTGTCTGTCCTCGTAGGCGGAAGTGTAGAATGGCTCATAAGTAATTAGGTCTGGACGTTCAATGTCATAAATGGCCTTGACTTTGGGAATGGCTGCTAAATCCTTGTAATCAAGGATTTCATTGTCTACTTTTGCCTAAAGGTCAAAGACAGAAGATAAATTAACTTACACAAATGCACTGGCAATTTCTGTTTTACACAATTCATGATTTTGTGTATTTGTTGTCACACTGTTGCTATGGAAACCCCTTTTTGGCACCCTACATGTGGAGTGAATGCTTCTTGTTCTTCTCCAGCAGGCCTCCTCTACAGCAGCTCACAATGTTTTCTCTTCTCTTAGGGAAAAAAGAACATGGCATATATAGATCTAGTTACAAAAGTTTTTTATCCCCAGTAGTGAGCTGGAAACTTCAGCTCTGCAAATGGCTCATTTTGTGGCCTCAGGCAAGTATTTTCACCTTTCTGCTCTTGTTTTCCCATATGTCAAATGGGTGATAACATCAATTTCGTTTGCAGATTACAGAGATTACAAAAGGATTTCATGCTGAAGACCACAGACATATACTCAATTTATAACTGTGCACACAAGAGGAAACAGAACTTATTGTAAGGAAATAAAAAGACAAGGAGGACTGTCAGGACTGGGTATCCAAACTCCCAAATAAAATAATCACCTTGCATTCATCACTCATCCTATGCCCAAGCTTCTGACTAAAGCATCCACTCCTTACCAATCACATGGTGCAAGCATGGACTATTTTTTCCACTAAGACTGCAAGGAGATCTTGACTGGTTAAAAAATAGAAGTAGGAAATAAATTCCAAAGTCAGCTGCACCCATTAGAGGGAGATAGAAAGAGGCCTTACATTTAGTTTAGATAACTAATATCTTTCTTTACTTACAGAAAGACTTTAAATAAATAATCATACATTTTACCTACCTTATAGAAATACACTGATGACTAAAACTGAAAGAGGATATTCAAATTGTTTTTCAACACTTCTATGAGATACTTTACTCATAGTAGATTGCATAAGGGAACTCATATTCAGTTCTTTTCTTTCTGAGTGCTTCACAAGCTCTATCAATCACTAGTCTTGGTGGTTCTTAAGCAATGCCCTTAACTAGAAGCAATACATAATCTTTATTGCTAGAGAAGCAAGGTTTGAAATATTTAGGACATTCACTCTCTACAAATAGACTCAAATCTGTTTAGCTTTCAATGACTAGATATAAAAAATACCTTAAGCCATTTTAATCCTTAAAATATTTAGGTGTATCAATATATGTTATTTCTGTAGTATTTTTACCAATTTGTTAATGAAGTGCAAATATGTCTGGATACTCTTAATCCAATATAAATTACTACAGATATTTTTTGTAGACCCCGATCTAGGCTGCCATGTTGCTCCACAGACGGTGATTTTTGTCTTCAGGACATGTTTTGTCTTTTGATAATCTGCAGTGTCAACATTCTTCATATATCAGCTTATTTTTGTAGTTGTTGAAATGCATAGTACCAGAGTTTAACTCAGGACATGAGATTTGTAATTTTGGACTTTTTTTCTGCATTATTATATATGTAACTGCCAAATTTCTGTTGTTTGCTCTACATTTTCATCTATATAATCTCAAGGTTATTGACAAAATCAGTGATTTAGCACTATGCTCATCAACATTTTTTTCCCTAAATCAAAAGCACCATTCCTTTCACAAGTAAAAAATCTGATTTCTGACTTGGAAGGTGTTGGAAGCTAGGCTTCCTTCAGTGCAGTTGACCCTGCTCCCCACATTCCACAAGTGCAGAGGGCAGACCTCTCAAAAACTGCCTATCAAAGTGCACAGATTTCCTCACAAAATCCTAACAAAGTCGAATGACCCCTCTGCCCTCTGTCTTCCTCCACACCACCAAGTGACATCAAAAGATTTACTGTACCTTTCCAAGAGAAATGTGACCTGGAAAAGGCCTACCCTGCTCTTGAAATCCTGTAGCTATGAAAGCCACATGGCAAAGGTTTTAACAATTTAAGCACTAAAAAATAGCTTCAGTATGAAAGTGATTTATTTCAGCATGAGTAGCTCATGTGCAAGCAAAAGCTTGGCAGCTTATCCATCAGAAAGAATACTTACATAGATAGTGTGGCCTGGAGAGCCAGGTATACTGGAACCTGGTCTGGAATAAATGCTTTCTGATGATGTTCTTGTAGGCTGAAAAACAAAAGGGAACTTTTGAGAGCAATCTGAAGCCATTAACATTGGCATTTTTAAGTGAAGAAATCTGCGTACATCTTGAAAGCAACTGAATTTAGGAAAAAAATGTCAACACAAATGCAAGCATCCTGGCAAATTCCACAATCTTGTGAGGCAAGTGGACTTTTTTGGGGTTTTTTTTTGGTAGGGGAAGGAGTGGTGTGAGAGGGGAAGGTTCTCTAAATCATACAGTGTAAAGGACTTGACTGACAACAATAATGAACAAAATCACACAACACCTGCCAGCGACACTGTAGGAGCCATACAAAGAACCATCCAGGACAGTTCTGCTGGTCATTTTAGCAACACGTTAGTTCACAAACCACTGAAGGGCTCAGCAGTCCAGCAGACAA
The DNA here is from genome assembly GCA_013397315.1 of Donacobius atricapilla. NCBI lineage: Eukaryota > Metazoa > Chordata > Aves > Passeriformes > Mimidae > Donacobius > Donacobius atricapilla. The sequence continues at coordinate 57,758 of WBMY01008198.1, forward strand.
AACTGTTGTGAGGAGCACAGCACACACGTTATCTCTTTCCAGGTGTTCAATCACTGGATTTCCATCAGGAATGAAATCATCAGAACTGAATTCAGCCTTCCTAAGTAAAAGGACCTGAAATCCTTTGCTTGGAGCTGTTCCCTACATCTGCAGCACAACCAAGATGCAGCAGGGAAGTCAAATGTTGGTTGCAATGTCACAATTCCTCATACTGCAAAAGTTATGATGTTTAATGACAATGTCCTGCAAACTGAAACTCATGAGGACACTCTGATGCCTACACAGCCAGTGCTGCTACATTTAGTAGATTTTCCAACTTTTTAAGGACTAAACAGACACTGATGGTCTAGGGGAAGTTCTGTGAGAGGAGACAAAACAAGTGGTGACCAAGACGTGGGGATCCTGAAAACCTGATGCATTTGAAAAGTATTCTATTTGATCAAAAAAGTCACCCTGGTTATTGTGAGGATTACTCCTGAACTTGGTATGCAGCAGATACACTAAGGCAGTCAAGCATGTACCAACTGCAACTGAAAAACCACGAACAAGTTTTGCTCCCTAATTGACTGCGAAGAACCAAATCCCATCAGAAAACTTTGTGTCAGCACATGACTCTGATGACACCAGTGCAGTGGGATACTTCGAAGTCCCTTAAATCCTGGAAAACAGCCCTTACTTCATCAGCTTGTGACATTAGGCCCCCTGGACTAAGGGACCTTCAGGCACACCTGAAGAGAAACAAGGCTTGACAGCCTGGCTCACTGTTTCTAAGGAAATTATTGGAGTGAACACAAAAAGGCTACTGGACCTATCTTATCTCTCAGCATACATTTCCTGAAGGAACCCTTCAACTGACCTCAGAGACTTTCTACTTTTAATTTCAAAGCCAGAGAAGCTATTGGAACCATCTGTATATAAAATGGTGAAGACTAGACATGGATTATACAGCAGGCTTTCTCTGATTTCACTTTTGAAAATGCAGTCACCACATTCAGGGAGGGTTAGAGAAACAAAAGGCTTTGAACATGTTCCACCAAAAAACCTAAGATTCAGATCAAACAGAGACCAGATGTAGCTGTGGACTGACACAGTCACAAATCCTCTCCAGAGCATGTTTGAGAACACTTTCTCAGCTGGACCTTTGAATGTTTCTTTTCTTTTTTCTCTGTAGCTGCAAATTCCTACATCTCAAAAGGGAACAGAAATTTCTCATCTGCCCTTAAGCTCCTCCCAAACCAAAAAACCCAACAACAAACACTTGTTTCATGGAAATGTTACAAGAATTGAGCTGAAAAATCTGGCTGCTGTTGAGAAACACTTTATTCCCCCTTCCATTCTTCCATTTCACTCTGTTTGAGTGGAGGCACATCTAACATGTTGCTGCAGTTACTATGGAAAAGAATTGTTTTCATTACAACATAGGGAACAGTATTAAGTACATGAGGTACTATTAGGGGTGTCTCTGTTACCTTTGGCTTTTGGCAGACATACTTTGAGAGTTTTGTCTGCTCAATTTTCCCTGTTGTAGGAAAACAAGTGTTAGAGGCAGTTATGGCTTATTCCCATTTGGCAGGCGCTTTGGATCTTTTATAATTGCCTCAGAAAACAAGACATTCTTAGTCCTCACTCCAGCTCCTTAGTTTCATCTCTTAGTGTCACTGCAAAACCCTTTTTGTTTAAGGAAAACTCAATTGCATTTATCACTTCAGTGAATTTACTAATACAGTTAGACACCTTAAGAAGGTAGTTTCAGCCATATCCTGGTAATAACTTTCTTAGGTGCTCTTAACCCTGGAGTACAAGAGGTATTGTCAGATGGAATGGCAAGCTGTAGCACCTGTTCTTCATTTCCTCACTGTGTTTCTGTTCCAAGTTCCTCTTTGCCATCACATTAACAAGGCCACAAGCCAGAAATTACACCCTTTAAACCAGTTTTCTATTTTCTGTGATTCTGTGCACATCCATTTTACCTTCTGCCTACTGCAAAGCTCCCCACTGCCTGGGCAGGACACCCTGCTGCCAGCCACAGCCTGAGCACACTCTGCTCCTTTCCTGAGCACACGCTGCTCCCTTCCTGAGGAGCTCAATCCAAGCAGACCTGCAACTCTGAGGCTCCTCTAGCAGCTCCCAGTCCTGTACCTTGCTTATGTCTAAACATACCCTTGAAGACAGTGCATGAAAAAAGATTCATACATCTACTCTCACCCTTCCTGCCTCACTTTGCCCTATTTCTTATTTTGAGTTGTACAGGCTGTTTCCATCACAGATGGTTCTTTCCTACCCTACTTCTTCCCATATGGTCTGGAATCCTTCACAGCTTTGCACTTTCCCCTAAAGACAATTGTATTGCACTTAAAAACATTTATGCTGCTTGCTTTAATGAACATACACCAAAGGTTCCTTGATATAAGCTGTTCCTCTGGCATACTTTTAGTTGCTATGGTTGGCTCTTCTCCTAAGAGACCCATAAAAGCTGCTGTTTGAAAATCTGTGACCTGGTACAGCTTTTATCAGATTGATAGCTACACTTTCATCCCTGACCCTGTGTAACACCATTGTGACTCTGTATCTTAAACAGGTGGCAAGAGACACACTGGAGGTCAAGGTCTCAACTGATGTAACTGCACTGGGCTGTAAATTCCATCTTAGAGGGGAGCTGATCAGAGCACAGCTAAAACAGGAATAGAGCTGGCCCTGATGTAACCTTTGACACTGGAGATGTGGAGATAACACGAGTGCATCTCATTCAAATGTTATTCAAAGAAAACAGGTGAAGAAAGAGGACACAATCTTTAATATGAACGCAATAATTTACAGGTAATTACTTCCATCACAATAGTCCTGTGACACTTGTTCCACACTCCCTGCAACAAAACAAGTTAAGCTGCCTTACTTCTTCTACAAAGAGATATGAAACATTTTTTGTGTGATTGTTCTTCTCCTTGAAGGATTCAAATACAGCTTTTTATAAAGCTACCTTTGTGTAGAGAAATTTAAAGGAAATTCCTATGAAGAGCTAATCTTTTTTTTTCTTTTCTGGTGGTACATGGCTTCTCCACATTTTCTGAGAATAGAAGAGTCATTTCTTTTTCCTTTCCTCTTCCACACAAATGGATGTAACAGTAGTAAATATATCAATATAGGATGTCTGTACCAAATACAGAAAATCTATGAAGTATATGAAAAAAAAATCAAAAGAAATTCAGTCAAGAAAAATTCATGCATGTCATTAAAGGAGCCAAAGGAAAAAACAGATCACAAAGCATCTAAAGTATTTGCAAGGCTTCTCAGTATTTCCCACTTTATCACAGCCTTCTTATTCCCATAGTTTTGTTCTTCATTCCATGCATTTACCTTCAACAGAAAAGTTCTTTACCAGTTTCATTTGCAGATTGATAGAGATAATACCAACTGTCATGCTTATCCTTTTAGGTTCACCGTGAATTGAGTGCTCCATTATCATATCACCCATGCAGATGCCCCAAACTGATTAACTTGATATTTCAGTATTAGACTACAAAGCTTAAGATGTTCATCTGCATTTACCCCTGTTTGTTATGTCATCATGCATGATACATCATCTAAACGAATAATTTCTTAAAAAAAGAAAAAAAAAAGATCCCGCTAGAGCCATTCACATCATCCAAGTGCTGCTACAATGTGGTGGCTCTGGCATTCTCAAGTACAGATGTTCAGCATCATGCTCTGTAAAGACTTACAGGTGCAGGCAACCAGATCAAAACTGATCCCAAGAACATCTGGCCAAATGGATGCACTATCGTTTTACAAAGGCATCGTCACCATTTACAGTACCTGCCTTAATTTTTTGATAGAGTTCATTATGCAAGGCGGTGATAATAGCTGCAGAAGAATGAATATGTTTTCACTTAATAACATTTAACATTTTAGCTTAAGCAAATTCTCTAAACCTCAGAAGCTACTTAAAGTGAAGCGTATTTATAAATAAACTAATAGAAGATTAGGATGGAATTTCTTCTACTGGGCAGACTTAGCAACAGTAAGGGATTTGACTTTCTCAGTACAACACTTTTTACACTGACTACCTGCTCTATCAATTGCAAAATTTACAGCTGATTAGTATCTGGAACCAGGGCTCATAAAATATGGATTTCCTATGGAATTCTGTAATTTTCAATGTCTGTACAAGACCAACAGAGTCCCTCAATGTCCGCATTCTTTGTGCCTCTCTGCTGGTTTAACTGTACCCTTCTCCTTACAAGAGTGTTTCTTTCAAATGCCTGCATCCCTTACTTCTCTGCACTAAATATGCATCAAGACAAAACTAGTGAGCACGTTTAGTTCAAACTCACACAGACACAGGTATTAATAGGTTACAACTAAATTTTCTTTCCTTTCTGGACACAAAGGCCAGAAGGGAGAATGAATTTTCAGCACATAATCTCTGAAGGTATGTTGGTACCAAACAAACTTCTACAATACTACTCATGCAAACTTAGCCTTCATCAAGAGTAAGTTAAATGGGAAGAACAAGAAAATAAAGTGGGAAGTGCAGAACATACTGAATTCAGCACAAGCTTCCAGAGAATTCAGGGGATTTCATCCTACAATTTTCTAACTACAATTTTCATGTAGATCCAAGCCTTTGGCCCACTTTTATAGCGACAGCAGTGACAGTATCTTTGTGTCTGCTCTGTAGAAAAAGACTTGAAGCCAAAATCTGCCTGGAGTTACACCTTATAGAATCACCATGTAAATCTAAACAGAATTTAATACTGGCCAAATTCACACAAGAGGATATTCATCTGACCCTAAGCTAGTTGTATCCTACATAGTCTACAAAGGAAGAAGGAAGACACACCTTTATTTTAACATGGGCTGCTCCTATTTTGCCTGGCATATTTTTCTAATACATTCAATAGGATTTGGGTTTTTAATACTGAGACTCCTGGATTTCAACACTGGAAACTCATACTTGTGCATTCTAGGCCAAATGCAAAAAACCTCTACACTGGCCTAAAAGATGAGTGAAATGGTCCCACAGTTTGCTGTTCTCAGAATCCAAGATTTTATCCCATGAAGCCTAGGACTGAAGAGACACTGTTCTCCTTGGGAGCACTGCTAACGCATCTTTATGCTGGATTTTCTTGATACACAGACCTGCAGCTAACAGAGAGAGAGGTGTTCACTAGTAGTTAAGTAACTAAACCACTGTTCAGGACAAAGGGTAGAGGGCTTGCACTAACCCCCACTGAATCACAGAACTGGATTCCACTGTCCAATTCCATCCTGCAGGCTGGATCTCACACAGACACCCTGCCCTGGCTGACACTTGACAGCATCAGCTCTGCAATGAGAGATGTGAAGGCTGCACACACCAACACCATGAAAATCCAGTGGCAAGGACTCTCTGCCTGCCTGCTGCCAGCCTGCACCAGGGCGCTCTGACTCATCACCAGGTGAAAACTGCCTCAGGTGCACCTGCATCAGCACAGCCATACATCCCACAGCAGACACAACCAACAAATAAACACTGTCCTGAAGGAGAAGTAATGGAATTGGGTGGTGTTTGTAGGTGCAAAGCAAACTCAGTGAAATCTGAAAGTAGAAAGCTACTCCAGAGTCATGAGGACAGAGAGAACCTTGCAAGTCACATGTGGATCTGCACCAGACTAGAGAGGCAGACGCTCTCAGGCTCTCAGACATAGAACATATCCAAACCTGGGATTTTGTAAGCATTTTCTCAGCTAAAGTATTCATGGGTAGTTGGTTAATATATATAAAAAAAGGAAGTGACTTAACTGATGGCTTTTTTTTCTAAAAACATAAGTCACTGCTCATGGTAAACGATTTCTTTTTAACCATTGCTCTAAAGCCAGATATTTTCACCATTTTCATTTGCTTCATATTTGCACCCTAATTTTTTGTTTCGGAAGGAAAACTTTCTGGAATACTGGAAAACCAATACTACAGCCCCCAAAAGCTCATCTGAATCTAAAATAAAAAAAGTTAATTTTAAGCATTTCATTAAACAAAATAAAAAATGTGAGAATTAACAAGCAACACTGAAACAAGTGATGTAAAATACAGCGTCAGTGCCCATGGTGGCAAGTGATAGCAGGAAAGCTGTGTGACAGGAGTAGTAGCAAGCGCAGCAAATGACAGTAATGAAGAATCTTCTCAGTAAAGAAGATCATTATCAACACTATGAAAACACAACAGCAAACCTCTGCAGAGCGTGGCCTGCGCAGAACCAGACTCTTTGGATAAAAGAACTCAGATGAGGAATGCTGTCATGAAACACAAAGGGAAAAATGAGTGAAAAGGAAAGCAGTTTCCCCAGTTCAGTGGTTAAGCTCTTTTTTTCAATCGAGTTATTATCTTCTGTTTGTGTTATCTGTTACTTACTGACTGCTGCAGAATCGTGAACAGCCAGACAGTCGTAAATAAACACCTAAACAATATATATCTTTGTAATACGCATATGGTTGCTTTGTTTTCTGCTTGTTTTGCCTTTGTAAACTTCCACAAATATCCGTGGGGAAAAGATCTAAAGCAACCATTGCTTTTATGAACTCCCTCTCAGATCTTGACCAGCTCAAATGCTGATTAGTTTATATCACAATTCAGTTACTGAGAGAAAACAGAACTTGCTGAAAACTTCTGAAGTTACTTCAGTGATAAAAGGGTTTTTGTTTTGTTTTGTTCTACAGGGAAAGGAAACCCAGCAAGCAAATAAGCAATGGCACTGGCTTTTTGCAGAACTACCAAAAAATCTAGGCCTTACCCTGAATAAAAAAAATGAAATTCAATCAAAGTACAGATCCCAATTTAGTGCTGACATGCTCAAAAGCACATAGTTCCCCCATTTTTGTTTGTTTCTGTACCTACCTGTTTGCTACTGCCTTCACTTGGGTCAACAGGATGAAGCACGTGTCAAAGTCATCAAAGTGAACTCCAGCTGATATTAGAATAGGGTTTCTGACTTTGCACCAGAGTGGACAGAGACTATCTATGATATACCATAGAAACTAAAAAGGTTGCATCTCAGCCGGCTTCAGTATGATGCATTTATCAATGCCTTTCAAGGACATATTAAACCTCTGCAAAGAAGGTCCCCTCCAGGAGCGTGGTGCTGCTGGACAGCTGTGCAGTCACACTGCCCAGAAGCTCCCTCAATTCGCCTGCTTCAGCTTCACTTCCTCCTCCTGCAGGAAATCACTCAGGCAAAGCCCTGCAGGTGAGTGAATCCAATTACTTCACTCACTTCAAAGTTAGCTGAGGGGGGAAAATACTGACTAAAAGGGAAATACTTGAAGAGGACTACAGCCATTTCCATGGGGAATGAAAATAAGCCAAATGATTTATAAGGTCAGCTGGAGAAGGCTGATGAGGGCCACAGCATAGTCAGGAGTGCTTTGATAAAGCTCCTGGGTCCAAGTGAAAGGGAGGTATTGTACTGCAACCAAGTACTAAAAGGCACAAAGATTCTGACACTTCAGCACAGCCAAAATACTGTCTTACACTCATATTGTTAAATGAGGAAGAAAATCCAGTCTGGCTTAATTTTCCATTTTCTCACAAAAAGTCAGGACAGAACAATGCGTGAATGAGGGATGGTACCTGCATTGCGGTTTGGCCATTCCAGAGCACATGCCCATCTAGGGCCAGTTATGTTTTTTGCTCACACTAACATGAACTCTGCTCAACAGGAATTTATCTGCACATTACCTATGACCATAATAAATTCTCTGTGGGGGATGTTTCACAGACCAGTGTACTGGAATAAAGGCTAAAGGACGTGGCTTCCTGTGAATGAGACCCATATAGAATGCAACCCACAGGATGTCATTGGTATCCTCATACCAGTACCTCTTAGTTTCCTTATGTGAAAGACAATTTATTCATATGCAGTCTCTAATATTCTTATCCTGGCAAATTAGCAAAATTCAAGGGACCAACTGAGACATCAAAAAGAGAAAATTGTCCAGAGGATGAATCAGTTAGGGCTTAGAATTGCCTGGTTCATGCAAAAAGCCAGGCTCTAGCATTTATCAGTGCAGCATTATTGTCACCGAGGATTTGACCCAGAAAGTTTGTCGGAATATGCTGATGTAACTCCAAGGGTAGCTGTGGCTCTTTTTGGCATTTAAATCAGGATCACTTTAGGTTGAGGCTTACTTGGATGGCAAAGAAAGAAGAGTTCATTTTGTCTAAACGCTGCAAATAACCACGCAGAACAGGGGATAACTATAGAGCAATTACACAGATGTGCAAAACCACTAAAATATATGATAGCATTTGCCCTGTTCATATCTTCTCCTTAAGAGTCTCTCTCACAACAACTGAGATATGAAATGAAGTGTCTTGGATACTTGGCCACGTCTTTATGTCAGTAAATGACACTATCTTTAAGGCAGTGCACTGAGACAAGTATGTGAAGGTGGTAAGCCTAAAAATCAGAGCAATACCTCTGAAGTGCCTCCACTGTATATTCTGCCAGAGTTGTGACAGCTATGCGAAAAAAACATGGAAAAAGTCACTCTTTTAAAAACAACATTCAATAACTGTGTGTCCAAAATGTATGGTGTGTCATTGAGCCATGAATTCAGCTTACCCGGAGCTTCTCTTCAGTCTTAGTGGATTGCTTACAGTCGGGATGCCAGACAGTGGAACCTGAGGGAGGAGAAACACATCTTTATCCAGAGCAAAGAAGATGACTTCTGCTCATGACAAGCCAGTTATTACAGAGAATGTCTTCATTGCATTAGATGCTGAATCTGTATGAACTATGAGAGTAATTCACATTAAAGTCTAGCTCATGGGAAATACAAGGGGAAAAAGAATTCAAATCCTTGGCGTATCTACAGCAGTTTTGTCCTGAGGCTGCCAAAGCACTTTGCACACATTCTTAATTAAAACTTGAGCAGCCTCAAGCAGCAACAGGGTCAGTGAGCACCAGCTGGAGGTATTGAAAGAGAGAGTGTTCCTCTGGCAGGATGGAGGGTAAGAGCAAAGGAACTGGGCCATGGTTATCTGATCTGTTCTCCCCTTATGTATTGCCCCCGTGCACAGAAGCAAAGTTCTGGCTGTCAGTCCATTGAGCAATAGGTGTCACATTCAGTTACTGTAAAGTACTACTCAGATCACATCTTCCTCATGCAAAATGCAAAAGGAAAAGCAAAATCAAAAAATTCACAGTGCACGAGCCAGGGCACTGTGTGACCCACTGGCAGTGGCTAGGATGACAGGTGGTGCACATGGGAGAGCCTCTCCCTGGATCCCAGCATACCCCCCCTGCCATTGGCACACTCAGCGCTTCTGCCCTGTGCTCGGTGCTTCCACATGACATATTCCAGTTATACATCCTACTAAAAAAGTCAAGTCCACTGCTGTTTGTTTCCCAAAATAGTAAATTCTTTCTTATGCTGTAAAGTAGGAATATCCTGCTGCTCTCAAGGACTGAGCAATGTCAGGGGCAAGAAGCATTTCCATCCCATTTGAGCTGTCCTTTAAAACAGAGTGTAAACTGTGGTCACTGCTGGAAAACTGTTAGCATGTATTGGCCGAGATGAAACGGAGCAAAAACTAACAGTGATTTTTAACACTGACTTGCAGCTGCAATCAAATTCATCCTTCATTCCAGTCACCACAAAGCCAATCCAGAGCCCTGACTATCTGCAGGGGGGGAACATCACCTCTTGACTCTGTCCACAAAGAAACCAAACAGAGCCAAGTCCAGGTCTCCTGCTGGTGACTATTAGCTCAAAAGCAGCCAGAGGAAACCCCACCCTCAGAAGACAGGAGAAGGATGGGTCAGGGCCCCTGGAAACTTTCTTCTAACCAGCCCTTACATGGCTTGGTGCGGAAGTAAAGACCAGCAGGAATTATTTCACTCCCAGCAGTACACAGCATAGTCATCATCAGGAGACAGGAGAGAATGCTGTGACTCTGGAGCAAGGGTCTGAGATGTTTGGCTGTGAGTCTAAGCTGAGGAAGAAGAAACTGTGCATTTGGCAGAGGAAACCATCAGGCAACAGGGGGAAGTGCACCGAGAGCCTTCTCTATAAACAAACAGCAGTCTCAGAGCCAGGACCCCACAGAGCCTGTGAGATCAGGAGGCAGCCGTGCCCTGTCCATACAGGAGGAAGACGGTTCAGCTTATAAGGCTGTAAGTTCATGTTAAAAGAAGTGATCTGTGTAGTAGTCCTCTGAATATGACACCTATTGCTCAAGGATGAACTAAGACTCAGAAGATTTTAGTTCAAGTCTCAAATCCAGCTGTGAAATTCCTTCCTGTGTGGCCCTGAGGAAAATGACCCCTATTCCTCTGTACTTCGCTGTTAGATTATGGCAGGAGTTGATGACCTTAGGAGTCTCCCCAACCTTAAAAATTCTGTGATTCTTTTCTGTTAAAATTTCCCTACCATCAAAGGGAAAGCTGTCATTGCATTTTGGGCAGTATTTATCACAAACTGGCAAAATTTAGGGACACTGTGAGAATCCTGAAGGTGGACAAGAAATGCATGAACCTGGATGTCATCTGCATGGTGAAACCTAGCTAAGGGTTGTGGGTTTTCTTTCACAAAATGATAAGAGATTTGAAAGATGTGGCATTTAAAAATCCAAATCAGAGTAAGCTTAAGAAGTGAAATGTACATATTTTTTCCGATCTTGAACTCTGAGCCACCTACATTTTGTAGATACTATTCATCCAAACATGCCAGTATATTTTGAAATGCTTGCAAGGGTGCAAATTCCCAAGCTGCATCACTCCTCTCTTTTAGTACTGGAAACAGTTCAGCAAATTGTGATTATTTCCATTCTTAACATATGTTTGTTTGCTTACCTGGCAAACACCAACTAAGCATGCTCATTTATTCAGCTTTATACTTTGCATATACCATTATTTCAACATCAGCATCCCTCTAAATACTGGGCAATCCTAGCTCAGCAACAGCCTTGTAGGGGCAGCCCATAAAATAATGTATTACCAGGAAGTCAATGGGAAAGAGACAGCTTCTGGTGCTGCTTCTTTCTCATTTTCATGCATTGGAGCAGTGCCAATTCAGAGAGTTTCTGCTAGGATTATTCCAACCATCCTTAACATAGAAAGCCCCAAGACAGACAGCTTGCTTGCCCCTGTTCTCCTTTTGCAGGTTTCCCACACACTTCTAATACAAGTTTCTACCACAGTCCTGCCAGGCTTCTCTATTATACAAAGCAATATCAAGACAGCGCTCTCATATTCTAGAGACAGGACAATTTGAAGTAAGATGGAATCCTCCTATTTTCATATTTTATCAACAATGTGGTTTTTGTTCTAGCTTTATTGTTATGGTGTTGTATTTCTATTTCAGATAAATGCTTGGAATGCTGTTATTCTGCACCCTAGGGTCAGTGATTTGGATGGTCAGGATACGCATTTCAGCTGAGAGCTTTGCACAAGAAAGGCTTTTAGGTCCTCACACTTACAAGCACGCTGAATTCAGCACGAAAAGCTTTGGCAGGACAGCCTGGAGCACACTCAGCAATTACATTACTTAGTTAGAAAACATCTTGTGAACAATAAAGCAATGCAATTTGAGGTGTTCCTCCCCTGGGATAGACTGAGCACAAGGAACATTGATTCATAACCACAGAAGGAGAGATCTACTTAGAAGAGAACAGCAGATCAAGCTGCTGCCAGGTTTCTCTTCTCTCCCCTTTCCTATCACCTGAACTTGTCCCGGACAAACTCCAGCCTAGTTTAAGTGAAAGTGATACCTTGTGTCTTATTTTAATCTGCAGAGATTTACACCAAAGCCAGCTCGATTAACCCAAAGTCCCACTCTCTGCTAGGCTGGTGCAAATGGCACCAGTTGGAAATGGTTGTTATTAATTAATGATGGCAAAGGACGATCTGATGCCCATTTCGAACTCTGCCTGTAATTTATCACACCATGATGTGAGGAAACTGAGATTTGCCAGGTGCTGTAACTGCTGCTTTCAAGTTAGTCTTTCCAATTTGCCATCAGAAAGCTGCACCTCCCACCCAGCCCTCTTCCAGCCTCTCCCTGCTCCTGCCAAGCAAAGTTGAGACACAATTTCACATCCCGTTCTAGGCACAGCTGGAATAAGATGACTGGAGTATAAGGTCAGGGAGAGATGAGAGAGAGGGACTGCAAGGAAGGACAAACTACAAAATAAAACAAGTCAGCTTCAAAGGAATGCCTTAACAATATTATCTTATTTTGGAACTCCTCCAGTAAGAACTTCTCCTCAGGATTTCAAGAAATGACTGTGACCACACTTGCATAATTTTTTCGCTATTCTTCTACATTCCTTTCAAGTACATCAAGTTTTCTAACCTAAGTCCACTAGATAAAATCCCAACATGTACCTGCCTTATTCACTTTTATTTCTGGCTTACATAAATGGGTATTACACATCCTTCTACCTACAGTAATACTACAGCAAGCAATAAAAATTACTTAATAGTTAGTATACCACCCTCTCAGGGAGTAGGTGGGGTTCAGATCAAGGATACTTTTCAATCAAAGAAAAGAGCATATTCTTTTTTATGTGAAAAGATCACAAAAAAGAGAGAAAGCTTGGCAATAATTGGGATGCAAGACTGTTAACAAGAAAGGGAAGATGAAAATAAAAACATAAGAAAGGGGTGGCTATAGAAGGATACAAAAACAAAGTACATAGGAATAAAAAGAGAGATGTGACCAGAGAAAAGGGAAGTAGGCAAAGGAAGCAAATATAATTAAGAACTGGAGGAGAGACTCTGTCAATGAGTGCATGAGGTATGAGGTCTACATGGTTCGGAACAAATTCACTGCAGCTTCTAGAAGATTTTCCCTTGCCTTTTACAGAATAGTACAGAAAATGACCAACAGAAATCATAGGAAATCCTTTCACTTTGTCTGGTATCTCATACACCATTCTGGCTAAACTATCCATGAGATGTCAAATTCAGAGGCAGCCTAATAAATTTCATTTTTTAGCAAGCACAGGCTGCCTCAGCAAGAGTGCAGAGTCACTGCAAAGTCACAGTTATGGCCACCTAAGAAAGCAAAAGGGTATCAAGTGAAAAAATATGAGAACTCTATCAAGGACAAGATGACTATAGTCCTCCTCGGACACATTACATGGGGATGGTTTATAAATTCCTGAGGTCTGTGACAGAAAAATCCCATTGTCTGATTTTCTTGTTTTGTAATAGAGACATCCTTACCTTGCAGATACATTTCTTCTCCTTCTGTGAACATTTGGTTGCATCTGCTGCATCGTGCACAGCTTGGATGATAATGCTTGTCACCTGCCTAAACAAAAACACAAAAGGAACATGAGGGACAAATGCACTGCACTGCTTTCTGAGCACTCATTATTTGCTGACTGACCATTGCCCTTTTTCTTCTAGTTCACCTGTTTTGATACAACACTGCCCTCATGATGTGACAATAGCACTGGGAATGTAAGCTCTGCCACGCTGCCTCAGCCCTGAGGTCTGTCCTGTCCTCAAGAGAAACCAGCAGTGACTGCTTGGGAATCAGTCTGTAAGAGGAAACACAACACAGAACAGCCATTCCTCCTCACACCTTCCCGTTCAAGTAATCAGTGTCTTCCTGGCTAGCAGCTACATCATAAGGTATGCGTTTCTCCAGGATTTGACAAACATCTTTTTAAATCTTCCTCTATCTAACAGTCCAAGGCAATGAATGTCACACAGTAGTCAATCTGGGCAAACCTGCTGCCTCCTCGTTCTGCCAAACAACACATCTTTTCTCAATTGCTCCATTGTTATAGAAGGATTTAGTCAATGAATGAGTTTTCAACCTGCCATTTCATTCCTTGGCCTTCTTCCCTACACTGCTGATACAGGTATTAGTAAAGAGAGCTTTCTAGAGCCAATTCTGGACCATTAATTTAAATCCTAGATGCCTGACTTCAGAAGCTACACCAGCATAGATAGCCCGAGCTGAATTTGAACTACTGATGTAAAGGTCCTAAATACCCTAGATCCTGTTACCCAAATCCAAATCCACTGAGTCATTCAGTCTCTTAAATACATTGATACCCATAATAGGTAAAGCTGATCAGATTTCAGGCATATAAAGACAGGAAAAATCAAGGCATAAATATTAATGCAATTTCTTCTCCCTAGGAGACCAAAGCAATCAATACATTTGCTTCCTCACATCATAAACTAAGCACAAAATGTTCACATCAGGCTTTTAAATAGAAAAATAATTAATGCTAGAAAATGACCCTTCATAGCAACAAGAATTCTAAAAGTCTTTGAATTTGTATCTCACTTTCCAAACAAATTAACCTCAAGTCCTTTTTCACAAATATTCCCCATCCACTGAGATGCTATAGGCACAAAATATCTGTTTATTCTATAGGTGATTTGTAAAATGTCATCAAAACCATCTCCTACCTCATTATACTTAAGACTGTAATATTACTAAATCCAACCTTTCATTTTGTCTATTGAGAAGAATAACAATGTATTTTTGGTTCACATTTGACATTCATTATACAGACTTTTTATTTAAACATATTTATATGAGATGAAGAAGTACATAGATTAAAGTACCTGACAGTTACCAGAAAATCAGCCCTACCACCCATCTCTTGTTCAGGTAAAGCTACACCATTCAAATTTAATAACCCCCATCCAGGAATTTCAGCAATACAAGGCCAGAGAAGAGGACTCAGTGTGCTGTTAGTTTAGTCATGCATTTCACTGTTCAGTTGCAAAAAGCCTGCACTTCTTTTAATCAGATCCTGTATTTACTGTTGATTCTTGCACTTTAGGGGCAAAATCCACCAAACAGAGAGTAAGGGGTTTAGGCATTTTTAGTAAAGCAGATTTAGAGCTATCAGGCAAAACAGGGTCTCTATTAAAAGGCAAAATGAGAACTTACTACAAAATATGCTTACTCAAGGAAGAAAAGCTAATGAGGGAGAAAACATAGAACTGGTGTTTGACTTGCAACAACAAAACCAATATTGAACTGAGAGAGAAAAACACAGTTAATGCTCATTCTCTGTAATTTTCATTACTGGCTACCTTCTTCATCTCTGACTCTCCCTAACAATTATTTAACCTCTGAAGTGTCACACTGGTTTCATTCAAGACTGGAATTTATACGATAAAGAATTTCAGAATTCATCACATTATTATGTGTAGACCTGTGGCTTCTCTGAAGTTTTGTGTTCCTGGAAAACTTCTGTCAAAGGAATGTAGTTCAAACCATGTACACATGCCTCTTCCAAACAGCCAAAGGGATCAATTTCAAGTTTATCAGGTCTTTCCCCGAGACTGAAACAACGGGTTAAATTCTAGCCTGGTGTGAGTGATGATGAATGAACACGCCCCAGATAACACAGCCTTGCAAGTCGAAGTGAGAACACACCCTGCACTGGCGAGGTTTTGGGGGTCACATACCAGAGCAGCTGCAGCTGTTGTTGTTAAACACTTCCAAAACAGTTTAATGAGTTTTCTGCCTCTGTAATGTTTCTACAACTCATGAGTGGGATCCTTCCTACAGTAGGTATTTGCTGGAAAACATTCTGAATCTCAGCTAATTCAGGACTCATTTTGCTGTGATCATCTGGGAAAACAGTTGCTAAAAATCGGTCATTTATAATGTATTAGGACAAACTTTTGCATCTACAAGTCAATGAAACATTCACTTCCTAGACATCTGCTTTTGCCCTTTTAGGGCTACTAAACCCTCATTCAGTATGTTCAGCGCGCCGCATTCTGGGATCTCATGCTACTGTGCTGTGCATTAAAAGGTTTGCATCTCAATCCTCATGGCAGCAACAGGTAACATTGATTAGGTGCACATTTGCCCCAAACATTTTCCAGTCAAGGTGAGAGAGGATTAAAGGCTCTTGTCTGAAGAACTCTGCTGAGTTCTCCTCGCCCCTTGTCAAGTTCACATCCAGAAATTCTCTGCAGTTCTCTGTGCTATCCACAGGGATTTGATCTAGCATACTGCTTGTGGTCCCTTCTGAATTATTTCACTTTGGCTGAGTCATCAGGACTACCCAAACCATCAAGCACAAACTGTGACCCATATCTTAGAGGACTGTCCCTAAAATAAGATGCAGTAAGCTAAATTAATTGCTGTGAATACCTTGGTTTGCTTAGCTGGAAGTGCTAAAGGCAACTAAAATGATATTTAACATTTTTACTTCAAATTCTTAAACAGAATTGAATAAATTGACAGTAATTTATTGTCAAATGAAATATTAAACCTATGTGTTGCTGTCACTCCCTATAAAGTCTCTGTTAAATCATCAGACACTTGTATGTGCCCTAAAAGCAAAGAACATCAGTTATGAATTTATGACAGCATACAAACTTTTCTGACTTGCCTATTTATCTTCCACCCACACTGACAAATCTTAAATAGGTTCTCAGATAAAATCCCATTTGAACACAGCCGACAGAAAAAATTAAATTTAAAAAAGTAGAAGTATGTTCTCATTTACCGAATACTTCCAGAGCCTTAGAATTGCAGAGTAAAGAAACAGTGACCTAAGGAATTCTACAAGCAGAATTATAAATGTAGATAAATGGATGCTAAATTTGAGTAGCTTTCTATGGCTCTGCAAATCTCACTGATCAGTGACTGGTCAAAGATATGAGTTTTAGTTATTCTCTATATACTACAAATATATATACTGTTCACAATATGCCCATTATATGCATGTTCATGAATGAAATAGATACATTCTTTTATATAGTATTAAGCATTTATTTATTCTGGTAATTTCAAGACTTAAACTGGGATCAAGTCTGTATCAACACTGACCTTCAGCTTCCCAGTCTAAAAAGCAGATTAAATTACATTTAATGTCCTACCTAAAATACTGTGGAGAAAAACTACCAAGGAAAACCATTATAGAAATGCATTCTTCATAACCAGTCTAAAAAATAAAACCATGTAATCACATTTCTAATGCTTGTGAAGAACAGTTGGAGGGTCAGTGACCAGGATTCATGGATGATGGACTCCACAGGGGAGCTGGATGTGTTTATTCTGCAGAGGACATGTCCCAAGTACCATGAGCAAAAGCACAAACTCTATTATATATTATAACAATACCAAGACCAATAATAAGAGTTGACAACGAGAAACCACATTTTTCATACCAGATTTTTCATAGATCACCTTTTCAGACTCAGAAGCCGTAAATTTCCAGCCTTTTCCCAGCATGCTATTCTCTAAATGACTTCAACTTGGATGTTACAAATGCTCCTTATCTAAGAGCCCCTGTGGACTGTTGACAGAGAGTTTGAAGGCTCCCTCTAATGAGGTTGGGTAATGACCCTGCACAGTTGTCCAGAGTGACAGAGGTGGCAGAACAGAGACACTGGGTTACACTCTGTGCGTACCCAGCTTAGAGGCCCCTACCAGTTTAAAAGGTAAACGGAAGGGTTAGGAGGTACTTGAAGCACCAGTTGAACACCATTCTGTGAGCTCCTGTACAACCCTCTCACCCTGCTATGCCCCAGCCTATTCACAACATGCCTTCACTTTTATTTGCCTCCCCTTTAGCAACTTTGCTTGTTTGGGAACCTCCTGAAGACAAAAATACACTGTCACTCCTAGCTGTCAGGGAAGGCAGTGGTGGGCATTGCAAGGATTATTCCAATGCAGGAGCTGCAAACGCACCTGCAGACAAGCCAGCACAACAAAAAATCCATCTGAAAAAGCACCTGCACTGAGCTCATGTACAGTGTTAACCCCGGGGTAACAGCACTTCAAAAGCCAAGGACTGTGTTTTCTGAGTCCAAGCCCTCTGCCCCCACTTCCTACAAGGCTAACTTTTATTCTCTGAGTGCTTATAAAGCTCTAGGCTGGTTAAATAAATGTTTTCCTCTTTGGTGAACGTGAGAGCTTAAGATTTCCTATTACTCATGCCTTCAGCTCTGTCCTTCCTTCCAGAACAACAGCGAACAAGAGCCAGAGAGAACAATAACAAGAATCCCACTAGGAGAGCTCACATGCCAGTGGGTCTGGTAGAGGAAGAACTAATTACCAACAGACATGTTCTGCTGGCCAAAGGACACAATTAAGTGCATATTTGTTGTGTTACATTTGCACAGCTGCACTCTTGCACTCTCCTTTCAGAGAACTCAGCAGTCACCTGACAGCTATTAAACATGTAGAAAGCTTTACTTCTCTATTTAAATACTATAAAAACTATTATGTAGTTGAAAGAGTGCATTTGAGAGTAAAAGCACTTCCCTTTTATCCTTTTTGTTTTGTTTTGTTTTTATGAACAAAATGTAATAGGCCCATTTGAGAGACAAACCTATCCAATACTTATTCCTATCATAACTCTGAGGAGAATGACTTGATTTTTAAACTCTCTTAAGGACTATGGAGCAGCACAAAGAATAATTCAGACTCATCTTTTACACCCCTTAAGGAATGCCATGAATTGTAAAACTGGAACTGTGGCAGTAGCCTACCATTTTCCAGTGAAGATTTATTTTAATTACTTGCAGAGGTCACACAACCTTCAACTCCGTTTGATGTTTGGTGTAACATCAAATTCCATTGTTTCCTTCTCTGCAGGCTTCTGTGATCTCACAAGTGGCTGGAACAGCATAAACACTGTGAAGACCAAAATTTGCTTCTAATAACATCCTGACCCAAACTGTCCACTCATTTTTCCCAGGCTCTTATCTGCTGAGCAAGTCACTACAAATATCTGTGCTCAGAAAAAAAAAAAAAGAAAAATGCAGTTTCTTTGCTTCTGGAGGATTTCAGAATCTACCACAAGTTTTTTTATCACTACCAATGGAAGGAAAGTGTAATACATTTTTTTTTTTTAATTAGTCCTTGTCTAATATGCATCTTTAAAATTTGGACCTCCTAAAGTTGTTTTTGACACTACTGTCACAACATCTCAATAGAAGCAGCTCTCAGCACAGCCTCTGCCTCTGTTCAACCTGCAGGAGGATGGAGCAGCAGGAAGCAGAGCTCACACTGGCAGTTCCCAGGCTGATGGAGCTGCGACAGACAAGAAGAACTGGGGAGAAGTGGGAAATGGAGCGTGAGGCCGTGACTGTAAATCTGAATGACAACATGCATGGAAGAGACATGGGAGATCCTGAGCCCAGCGCTGATTGCTGTGCTGCCTTGGGTGAGACAAAACCCCAGCTGCCCTGCTGTTACGAACACTTGCACTGTTAATTCATGCCCAGTGTCTGATTTTATACAAAAATACTTCCCAGCACTGCAACAGTGACTGACAATGTCATGCTAGTGTATTCCTTAATGGATGGACTGTAATAAACTTTGTAACTTATTATTGTTAATTCCATTGCCACACCATATTGTTATACCCATCAGCTGCTGCTGACAGCAGGGCAATTATTCACTGCATGGAATACGTTTTTCCTTATAGCAGAGATGTGAGTAATCATTCAGGATAAATTCCCAGCTGTAAAACTGCTCTACTGGCATGAAGAAACAGCCCTCATGGCAGCTGAATACCAACCGGACTTGCTTCAGTAAGCTCCTGGAAGTTGTGACTGCGCTGTCAGCTCTGAGTTCTCACTTTCCTGCAACATTCTAAGTTGAGCAAGCTGCACACACAGGCGAGATGTTCAGCTACCAATTATGGTCTCTATGGAGCTGTTCATTCTGTCTTTATGGGGCAAATCTCCCTACTGCTACACACAGGACTAAAGGTGAGAATTCCCGTTTCTTACATGGTTAACAGCAGGTCAGTACAAAGAAGGGAATTCCACTCAACTAAGAAATGTACCCACAGGAGCCCAGAGTGGCTGGCTAGAATCTTGCGGGCAGTACGAAGGAGCAAAGCAACTGCAAACACAGCTTTATTGCCTACTGCCAGGATTTCAGCATCATCTCTGTTAGGATCTTGTGTTACATTTATGCACAAGAAACCTAATCCCATTAACTGAATAAGTAGTTAATCAGAAGCAATCCAAAAGAAATATATGTACTATATTTTATATTTTCTTAAGCTTCATTTTTATCTAATTATAATTACAAATCTGTGAATTCACTGCCTTCATTACCCTTATTTTAGGGTGTATATGAAGGCAAAATCCAGCACCCACCATTTAATTTTCTTTTAAATCTCATTTATTGCAAAGATTATATTTTCTAATTCTGAACTCCCCAGCAGCAAGTATCTGACACAAATCCCTTCTCTATTTCTCAATAATACTGCAACAGGTACAGTTTATAAGTACAGGTCTAGGCTTTATATATCTTCTGTAATTTTTAGGGTTCACAAAGCTCTAGATAAATAAATATTCCTTTATCCTGTATGTATTTTGTCCATCATGATTTTTGACATGAAAAGATACCTGAGAAACTGAAGGACCTGCTTACAGCCACATTCGTATTGCTGGATTAGTTTGTAATCAGAATTAACCAGCAAAGCCACTTTACAGTAACTCCACCGTAGTGCCAAGGGCCTTTTCAAAGAGCCTAATGCTGGAGTAACTGTAATTTTGACTCCAGCAGCCAGGAAAAAAAGCCTGAGCTGACTGCAAGAGTGCAGTGTAGGTGTGCTAAGCTGCACTGAGTGCCTCAAGCCTGCAGCACGGTGTGAAAGCCATTCCAGCCCCAGTGCACCCTGCTGAGAGCAGAGCAAAGCCCTGGGCTTGCTTCAGTGCTGAGTGCCAGCTCTGTGGCACAAGTGAAAGGCCAGCAGGGAGCCCTGGGAATGGATTTGGTACCGGATACACCCAACATCCCATCTTCCACAACACCGGGGATCTCCCGAGGCCTCCTTGCGTGTTCCCTCCTTCGGCGATGACAGAACCACAGAGCTGTCAGAGTGTGGGAGTTGAGGAGAGACACACGACCCTGTTTCTCCTTTTAACCCTTCCCATGAAGTGGCTGCTGGTCCGTCGGCCCCTTCCTCTGGCTGGACCTCGAATAGCAGAGCTTGGTGTCTGCATCAGCAGGTCACAGCCACTGCAGCTGCATTTGCAGTGCTTCAACAACAGCTCCGGAACAATGGGAAGTGACTTGAACTGGAAAGAACTTCCTCAGACAGCAGAAACACATCGGACTCCAACCTGCTGAAATTTAGCTAGAAAAGTCAGTAACAACTGACAAACTCCTTTGTATCTTAAAAAAAACTCAACAGGATTATTTCATAAATCAGAAAGTTTTGCACCCGAGAGCAGGTAGTAAATACTGGACCTCATCCTAATATAAAAAGCTTTTTATAATTTTCAAAAATTAGCACATATCTCCAAACAGGATTTGACTGCATGTATGGACAAACAGAAATAGAGAGCAGTACTAGATACCTATATTTAATTATACATGCATGTGGCATTTGGAAGGAACATACATATTCCTAGATCTTAAAGTAACCATAAAAGGAAAATCAAACAACTTTTAAGACATTCTGCAGCAGGTCCCAATCATAAGAACTGAGATGATATTAACAAAAGAGAAAAAAAAAAGGCAATGACTAAGTCATTAAATTAGAAATAAATATAACTAATAGGAAAGATAAATTTATCAAAGAAATAACTAGGAACAGTATGTTAAAAAAATTAAAATTGTTATTACAGCATGATGTGAAAAAAAACAAAACCAGATCAGACAAAATCCCCTTGTGAGCTGTAGATGAAAAACGATGAAAAATGACACAGAAAAGGCAGGAGAATTCAGGATGTGTATCTTCATATTCAGGATATGTGCATTTGACAATGCCAATTTCCTGTTTGATACTGTTTATTGAGCAAGAATTTTTTTTAAATCGTGTTTTTCACGATTTTCAAGGTTACCAAATTATTCAAGACCTGAATAATTGGAATTCAAAGAGGCTTAAGAAAAGCGTAGGAAGGCACTGCTCAGACAGATGGCTCTGATAGCAGGGGAGGCTCTGCTGAGCCAGATACCTCAGAGATCACTTCCTTCAACCCACAGCATGAGGTACTGCTGGCCAAGACAAGGATACCAAACCTTCCCTGGTAAATCTGCCGGTGACTCACAGGCAATGCTTGTTTCAGCCATCTAAACCAACCAAATATGTTCTAACAGAGTGATGTAAAATGCCTCCAGATGGAGAAGGCAAGGCCCTGTAAGACTGAGGGCCATGTTCTGGGCAACAGCTGACAGAGGCGGCTGGGGGAACATCACTAAAATCTCCCAGAAAAGGCTGTCACAGAGTACCTGAAAGGGCCTGCTCTTCTGATCATTTAATGTGTACAAAGAATATAAAGGAAAAGCAGAAAAGAATTTATAGCACCGGTGAGTGCATACATGGGGATTGACAGAAGGAATTCAGCGGAGAACCATCCACACAAGGTGAGCCTTCAGCTGTGATCCTGAAGGACTCAGTCACATCACTACTCAGATAAAGGCTTCAGAGGGGACTAGATCACAACGGCAGAGAAAAGATGCAATAAGAGGAAGGAGCAGGAGCTTTTCAACACCACTGAAAACTCTGTGACATCAAAAAGCTGGAATTAGACAAATCTAACCTCAAAACAAGGTGAAGTTTCTAAAAAGCAAAGGTAATTTAAGCAGCAGGAGGGAAAAATTTTGGCCTTGCAATTGTTCTGCAGTTTTCATGACTGGGTAATTTCCCAAAGGATAAGCTTTCATTTGGTTTCTAGGGAAAAGCTCTGATTTTGAAAAGAGAAGGTCAAGCAAGATGACTTTAGCAGTGCTTCTGACCTTAAAATCCATTCCAATGGGCATTACATAGAGAGAAGATTTTACAAATGCATCAGGCAGCTCCTAGGGAGCACAGGTCACACTGGAAAAATTTCCAAGAGAGTTAAATCAGTTCACTGAGACCTGTCTTGGCTAAACAGCAAAATTCCTGGTATAGCAGGGGCCTTGCAGGTAGAGGGCAGCTTTGGCTGATGTGACTTGTGGCTCACTGAGACAGTTCAAGTGCAAGGCCAGAAGTTCTGGGGCTGGATAAGCTCAATCTGCCCCCAAATTGCTACTGACTCTGAGAGCTCGGGACTGTGACAGGGCTCTGTGCCCTGGGGAAGGCTGGGAGAACAGCTCAAGGAAAAAATCAAACTGTTCAGTGGGCAAGTGCAAACTACTCTCTGATTGGTGAAGAAAGTGAGAGCTAGGGAGCTTAAGCAACTCACCCAGGACCAAAATTAATGCTTGCAGCAGAGCCAGGCAGAGAAAGATTCTCAGAATCCCAGCCCTGGACAGCACTAGACATAAGTGACTGCAGCCAATTTTCTTGTTCATCTCACACACAACTGCCTGTCCAGTTGTCTGTCAGAAGGCTGATTCAGGAACGATGCAAACTTTGGCATGTAATTCAGCAAAGCCTGAGCTCCGTTCTGGTATCTGCATTCCCTTCACAGGGAGTGTCCCAAAAATAACAGAGAAACAAGAGTTGCAAGGGCCAGAGGAGGGGAGTAAGCAACAAAGCATGAGGTCAGACTCAGTACATCCACAGAAAACAACCAGAGCATATGAAACAAAAGTAGCCTGTGAGAAAGGAAGTAGACATGCAACGTGCAATTTATGCCAGTTTGTACCACGGAGACTGATGGATTGTTCTGATAGGGAAACATCTTATGGGGGAATTAAGCTGGGAGTATTTTTTTCTACTAGTGAGAGTAGGGAGTATTTTTTTTCCTGTAAGTGACTAGAGCCTGCTCTTGTAGGAAACGGGTTCTATTGCAACCAGTCTGATCTGATAGTGCTTTAAAAAGTCTAAAGAATGGGGTTTTATCCTTGATTAACTGCAATGCTACCTACTGCATTTGGAAATCTCTTATAGCAAGAGGTCACAGCAAACAACAGATGACAACCTAGGGAAAGGACAAATTTACTTCAAATATTTTTCTTTCCAGTCAGTCCATAGTCATCCATATCAGTTATCAGCCTGTATTTGACTACATCTAGACATTTCTCAGGAATACTTGCTTTGTAATTCTGGCCAAAGTGTTTATGTTACACTAAATTTACCATGGAAATAAGAAAGGACATGAGGGTAACCAGTGGATAGTTAGTGCAGATATATAGCTGACCCTTTTTCAAAAAGGACAACCTTGAATAAATGTCAGACCACCAGCATACATACTCTTCTAGACCAGAGCCTTTTCTGTTTGGCAGAAGTACTTTTTTTTTTTCTCTTTGTCCGTCTTCTAACTGCTGATACACATGATTTCCAATTACAGCTGCAAAACTATGCAAGTACATTTTTTAATCCTTGCTGGCAGGAATATCCAATCAGAGAATGTATGTTGGAGCCAAGACACAGTAGGGATTTCAGTCCCTGTCTTGTTTACTTCAGCTTCATGTAAAAATCAAGATTTCTAATTCCCACAGAAAAACTATTCCCACATATTACTGTAGTGCTGAACAGGAAAGAGCTGATGGACATAAAGCAGAAAGGGATATCTAACAACATTTTCTGCCATTTGATCTTCAACTGACTACAGTACCTCCATGATTTTGCCTCAACAGCAGTAGTTCAAGGATGATGGTGAGATAAATCTGCTTAAAGTTTCTCACTGCCTCAGTTTTCACTCTCCCCACTCCTAGCCAAGATGCCACCGTTTTACAGAACTCTAAGCAACAGCAAATCCATCTTTATGCATAAAAAAATCTCTCTCTCCAAATCCTACATGTAAAAGTCAATTTCTTAACATTTTAATTTACACTCAAATGATTTACAGGAGTTATTTCCTTGGCCTCTGCAAACCACAAAAAATCCCAAACTAGTTTCACAGACAGTTGAAATGCCAGACTATCTGATTTGCTGGTGATGAAAAGATGCATCTCTTACTGTGTGCTATTTTTCCCTCTTAAAAGAAAAAGGCTTGTAATAAATGTCACATATCCCAGATAGCTATCCAAAGAGCTTTTAAACCTATATTATCTTTTAATGTAGCATGAGCATATAATTAAAATCTACCCATCTTGTACTTCAGGTGGTCATTTCAAACATTTCATCACCCATAAAATACTCCCATGATCATATTTCTTCATCTGTAAATCCACCTGCTCAATAAAGACAGGTGTTAATTCTGTGGACTTCAAAGTCCCTAAAGATTCCAAACATATCTTTTGGGTTAGTATTTGTTTTTCTTAACCTTTTTTTTCCCCCCTCAGGAAAACACCCTGCTGAAGCAGACAAAAGAGAGAGGTGACTGAGTCCTCACGGTGTGAATGCTGAGCACAATACTCGGATGGAGCCTGTTACAAGCAGGTGACAGCTACAGACTTGCCCCAACAGGCTCTTCTCCACTTCTCAAGTTTCAAACACGTTATTGCAGCATTCTTCCCAATAATTATTTTTTATAGGTATAAGTTCTACCCTAGTCTTCCAGAAATCAGTCGTAAACATTTCACTGATAGGAAGACTTAAAGCAGGACTCAAAAATGAAACATCAGAATCCTGCAAAAAATATTTCACCACTTAATCCATTTTTCATTGTGATCTCAGTCCAGGAGAAACAAAAAGTAACTGGCTGAAGTAATTTCACATTGCTGTAGGGCGCACAGCCACATTCCCCTGTCACCACATCCCAAATGCCAGTGGGGCTGTGATGCTGGAGGAACTTCTGGTTCAGTTCAAACATTTTGGTGCAGGGATCATGGTTAGTTTTGTATCTCTTGTGGGTGATTTTGGCAGGTAGGACCAGCACAATGCAAAGGTTTAAAAGATGGACAGAGGAAGCAATGGGGGCCAGAAAATAGAGTATTATGTTTTCCCTAAAGGAGCCTGCTCCCAGAGAACATGATGTGTTCTGCAGTGCAACCAAGCAACTGAATTCTTAATACAATTATCTAACACAAATAATACATTCATCCAGGTAAGTTACTCTTCCGCTAAAAGCTGCTATGCATTCTGTGCACCTCTAAGACATGAAAAAGCTACATATCTTGTCTGTTCCACGTTACTGGAATACCTGCAGTGGCTATTTGTCACAAAGGCTGTTGGTGGTAGCAAGAAACTTGGCTCATAAAAATGCCTCTACTGAAAAATCGTTTTAAAGAATCTTGATCAGTCTGCTTAAGTTTTTTAGTAATATTTAGTACAAGAAACACACTAGAGAATATTTAACTAAATCAACAAGGTAGATGCTAAAGATGCTTTGCTAGGATATATAGATCCTAATCAGCAACACTGTACTCACAAAAGCAATTTATAAAGATAAGCCATAATTTTATAAGCACCAGAGAGATTTCACAAATCCCTTTGTTGCAATAAGGAAGCTTTAATTGGTTATTTTTTCAAATTACTTGTTACAACCTGCTCTTATTATTCACCATCTTTACCTCCTCTTAACATTCCTCCCCTTCCTATTGATGTTCAAATTGACTGAAGGATGGTTTCCAAACCACTGCTGAGAAGTTAATGCCTTGTGATTATGCTGCCATAGCAACTGAACTTCTGTTAGGGCTCTGTCAACTTCAGATACTGTTTTGTCATCTTTATAAATCAAGTCTTTCCCAACTACAGTTACCCCTCCTACCAAATTCTATTTTTTGATGGGAGGAATCACTAAAATCCTGTTAGAAAGATTTTTACATCAGGCAATTTATATTATTTTTCTACAGGTATATTTATTCTACATTTTTGCTCTTGTGCCTGGTGTGGTGTTTTCAGTAATTACAGTGGGGAATTTTTCATTAGGGAAGGGTAGTCTATATTAAGTTAAATCTATGTGCTACTCAGCTACATAGGCAACCTGTCTGAACCATTTACCCATATTATGAGTTATTACTAAACTTTTCATTTCCCTGCTTTTATCCAAACAAACCCCATATTAAGAAAAAAAAAAATCAGTGTTCCATGTTAACTGATAAAACACATTCCTCAGCAAAAACACAGGGAAACTAGAAACAAATGCTAACCTTATTTCTATGCAAAAAAAACCTCCAAAGTGATCAAAAGAGAGAAGAAACTCTATCAAGAATTATTTAAGATAGAGAATTGTATTGTTCCTCCATACAGCAGCAAGCAGTTGCAATCAGAAACAGCCCAAGCTCTGTGCCATTCTCCTCTCTTCCTGGCACTTTAAAAACATGTGTAGCAGCACTGTCTTTATCTAAACCACAGAGTAACACACAGTCTTTATAAAAAAATTCCTTCTGGTGCACAGGAACAGAAGTACAAGTACCCTATTATGATCCCCCTGGCAAGCTATTCAGTCCCACCACAAAGCGGCAGCCCCTGCCCTCCCCCGGGAAAGCCATGACCCTGTCCAGGTCAGCTCCAGTTTCACAGGAAGGGGTT
Organism: Donacobius atricapilla; assembly: GCA_013397315.1. Classification (NCBI taxonomy): domain Eukaryota; kingdom Metazoa; phylum Chordata; class Aves; order Passeriformes; family Mimidae; genus Donacobius; species Donacobius atricapilla. Next base: position 84,989 of record WBMY01008198.1, read on the forward strand.
TACCTTCTGATGGGGATTTTTCAGTCCAAGTCCATTTCCTCCCCAGCTCCGCTGAGGCTCAGGCAGGAGCACAGCCGGCTGGGCTGTGCCTGGAGCTGCACCCAGCCCGGAGCCTCACTCCTCCTCCTCCTCCTCCTCCTCCCTCAGCCCTCTCCGGCACACACCCACCAAAACAGCAAATAACCCTCCCTGCACATTCATCCACTCGGCCATCCCATTCTGGAAAAGGAGAAGGGGAAGAACACCGACCCGGGCAGGGGCAGGACCGTTTCTCACCACTTTTGTGTGTCACTATTGGATGTCGACACAATTCAGAACACTTTTCCCTTGGGGAGAGGCATCTGCTCTATGAACTCGGCACTCTCCTCCTCTGGAAGTTATTAAATATTACTTCCACAGCTTCTGAAGAATTTATACAGCCTCCTGGGCGTCAGTGTAGTTTTGTTAGAAACACGTAGTGTCACTGAGATTGTATTCTAGCCCAGTTCAGACTGATGCAGCCCAAGTGCTGGGGCCACTTCCCACACTGGTACCTGTATCCCTTTATCTTGTTTGCACATTATGGAGCAAGATCATGCTTCAGTCACACTCCAGGAGCACTGGATGAGTTTTCAAGGGGCTCTGTGCTCTGACCCTGTCTGATCTCTCCCAGCTATTTTCCAAATCAAAAAGGTGCCTGTGCTCTGCTGTGTACCCCTGACTAAGAGGGCAATGACCACAGCACGTGCTTCTGTTTTTGTTAGCATTGACCTGGGGCGTTCAAGCAACATGGTCACATTTTCTCCTTTATTCTAAAGGCAGTAAAATTAAACACAAACAAAGCAAATCACAGAACTAAGAGAACATACACTAAACTCTACTGCTGCCTCCCATGTGCTCTGTGGCCTTTTCCCCTGGATTGCTGTGGCGTGTGTAGATTACAGCAGTGACTGGGAGACACTGCTTGAGAGCAAACTCTCTCCCGAGCCTGTAAGCCACCTAAAGCAGGAGATACCTAATGCTATGAAAACAGAATGGTAGTGCATTCTTCAGGGATACTATTTTTCCACAACTTTAACACAATTCCAAACCTGTTTGGATCTATCCTATCAGTCTCTGTTCAATTTATTCATTGCATCATTTATAAAAGTGTTTGAACTTTGACTTTGCATCAACCTGTATTACCAGTACAGGTTGCATCATTAAAATCCAGTAAATTAAATTTTTTTTGATACTTCCTGCATTATTGTTATGAAAACAGCCTAGCTAAATACTTCATTTGGCAGAAGGATATATGCTACTTTTTCATTTAACATTTCTGAACAGAACTGAAATAAATCTCAGTTTAAGAGATTCTCTACATGGCTCCTCAATCTAGAAAGTGTTTTAAGAACACAAGAACAGATAGATGACTGCACTGAAGTACGTAACTAAATTCTGCCCATGGATCTTTGCAAAGAAGGGTGATGTTTTCACGTGAGCTATGAGCCTAAGTCTCCTTAAAATAGATCACTTAAACATGCATGCTGCTGAGCGTCTCTGAAAGTCAATCAGCTGAAGCATCTGAATGCTAATACTCACATGAGCAGAGCTGCTCACATGGGTGAGTGTTTGCAGGAGGCAACGCTTCAACAACATAGACAGGCATTGTTCAAATAATTTACAGTTTGTATGGGAACCAGCAAGGTTGTTCTGTGCTGATGTTCATTTGTTTATTTATTTAACATTTAGAACAGACTCATTCACATCTAAAGAATCAACAGAAACTTCTATGAGTCCCTCACAGCACAGGTTTCTAAATCTAGCTCTGAAAACGATATCTGAAGAAATTTACGGGCTCTTCTGGGTCACATTCTTTGCCTCTTAAATACGGATACAGTTTTCTTAGAGGAATGTAGCAGCTTTCACTGTTTGTTTGTTTTTCCCTTCCCATAATTACTGTTATTTCCTTCTAACTTCAGAAGTCAAGGTGTCTCAGAATTGACATATTTCAGAATTAGTTTCAGCACAGAAGAGGCATCTTAAAAATTTGACAATGAAGTAACAGTATTTACAAGTATTAAACTTCATTCATTTAAGTACCACATCTTAAATTACTACTCCTCTTTAAAATCAGGAGAAGCTCAGCATAAATTACAACATCACAAACATATTTAGAACTCGACCTGACCTTGCAGTCTGAAATCAAGGGAACCTTCTGGTGGCCTGGACCCTTCTCAGGTCCATCTGTGAAAATGGCACTGTGCCACCACTTACAAGGTGGGGTGCAAGATTCAACAGTGCACAGGAAGCAAACCCAGGGCAGGCAGCAGCCCCTCAAACAGGAACTAGAGCTATGCACAGCCCGGGGAAATCACACAATAGCCCCTTTCTTTTTTTTTTTTTTTTTCCAATTCATATTAAGCAAAAAGCATGATAAAAATAAATGTGTGGAGTATCAAGATGGTCAAGGCACTGGAGAGCAGATACATACATCTCTAGATCATGAGATCAAATCCTGTTCATATCAGTTGCAGCTAGAAAGGTGAAAATTGTAAAAACTTTATCTTATATTGGCTTCTCATACGATTTCATGCAAAATATCCACCTTTTTCTGCCCTCTTGTCTTCTTTGTGCAGAGCTAAAAGAATACTGCTTAGTGGTGTTGTAAGACATTTTAGATACTCAAAGACGGAATACATGGATACAGGCATGATCCACCATTCTCTGAAGTCAGCTGGAAGCTTCTCAATGATTTGACATATTCTGAATTAAGCCCTGGAGTAGTAGTTATACTGTGTATGAAAAACACTTTAGACAAAAATCATTTAGGTCGACATCTTTCAAATGACTAAATACATGGTCACGTTTACTTAGATTTGTGGAGTTGCACATATCTGCACAGAAATCTGCAGGTTTAGGATTAGCTAGGCATCTTTCAAGAGGCAAGCCCTAAAGCTATGAAAACCACTGCTCAGTGGAAAGTCTCTGTAGAAGTCCTCACTCTCACTATGCTGTTATTGCCTGCTAAAAACATTTTTTACCAGAGTTAATGGGAAATGAGTAATTTTTCATAACTAAAGATTCTTTTCTGCTAGAGAAATCCAAGGAAGAGCGCGGATCTCTGTTGCCTTGACAACATTTGCCGAAACACTCAAGCATTGAAGTATCCAGTATGCTCAAGAAAGTTGCAATATCTATTTCATATTGGACATTTACCACATTTATTGTGTTGGCATGCACTCATCTATCATCTGTGAGTATTTGTCACAGAAAGCAATATGCCAAATAATACATCAGAAATATCTGAGCTGACTTAAATGCACATGGTATTTTTCTTGCATATTTCCATGGCTACTGAAAGTTGTTACATCTATGGCCTAGGAAAAAACAGCATTCTTCCATGATTTGTGGATATTAGCAAAATAAGTCCTGTCTTTCTCCTAATGCATTTCTTAACTGAGCAAAGGGCTCACCTCTACAGAATGGCTGCAGGGAGTCTGTCCTTGAATCTCAGACTCTGAACCCAAACCTTGGCTTTTCTGACAGGTTTTGTTGAGGGTGCTCCAGGGGCACAGCATAGCTGCTTCTGAGATGAACACTCTTAGGTCCACATGAGGAGTGGCTGTCTCTCTTGCTGGCTATTCATTGTAGGAGACTGAAAAATCTGACTTTCTCAGAGGTGATAAAGCCATACTGAGGGGCAAAATAAGCAGGAGTTGCAAGTCTGAAATGTTGCAAAGAATCTCAATTTCTCTTTAAAGAAAAATAAATAAATAAATAAGTGAAATAGGCTTTTACTGGTAGACAAGACAGCCTCCGTGAACCCAAAGCTAACTTTCATGCTTTCATCTCCCTTCAGTTTTTCTACAGACTGCCCTAGATGTAATAAGAATAAGCAGAAAATAAAGCAGCACCAAAATGGCCTGTTGCTAATCACTTCTGATCCATTAGAGGGAAATGTTTGTACCATATAATTCCCTTCAATCGCTTCTAATAATTTCTTTGGATGAAGATGATGAGAAAGCATACTCTGCTTCTGACATAATGAATTATTTTATTGACAAATGAAATGTACTGATAGCTATATTTACTACAGGACATTTGCTACAATCATTTTTATTAACAAAGGCAAAATACAAAGTATTTTGGGTTTTTTTCTGACTGCACGTTAGTAGGTATAATTTGGGCTGGGCAGACACCAACTCTACCTAGACAATTCCTGTAAGTTTGCTACTTCACACCAAGAATATGGTTTCCTTCTCAAGAGGGAAACAGCAGGACAAGAGACAACCCACATGATATAAATCATCAAAACCACCCAAATTTTCCAAAGAAACATTGCCAAAGAAAACAAAGAGGGAAGATGGTAATCCTCCCGGGAGAATCTCAAGCTTCACCTAAATTAAAACTTCAGGTGAACTGAAAGGTTGTGGGTGATTTCCAGTACAGGATAAGGAGATTATTAATTGTCCTGCCTCAAATAGGTTTGCAGCCCTCCCTGAACTGTGGCATCCTGTTCTGTGAATTATCTCCTGTGGCCCTGTGGCTGCTTCCGATCTCTCATCTCCGTTATTACCAGAGGATTTATGTCGTGCTCTGACCCCATCCTTTAAACGACCTCTCCTGCCCAAAGGGGACACACGTGCTGACACATGATTTTCTCATGCTAGCTTTTGACTTATTAGTTCCTTGGGTCGTACTTAGAGGCAGCATTTAGTACTGCCCCTTTGGAACTGTGCATCTCTGACAGTGACGAGCCTCGAAACAAGCCCACAGTTCTGATAAACTGCTCTGATTTTTGGACAGCAGCTGCTCGCCTGTATCTTCCAAACTTTTCCAGCACCACTTAAAAGACACAGAGTGTCTGAATGTCTCTCCTGCATCTGCATTCCCAGATGATACTTGGAGAACTTTAATCATGGACTATCCAAGCTGCTAATACTCACTGCAATTCAGTTAAGCCAGTGTCTGAACAGCCTCCCTGGCTACACAATGCTATTTTTTTGTGTAAGTTTCTAACGACTTGGTCAGCCTACATCTCACAGACAGCAGTCAGGGCAACAGAACTTCCATAGGCCTTTGAGGAGTTTGGTCTCAGTTATGTGCTAAGAACCACTGCTGCCCTCTGCTGTAGTATTTTGGGTTGTGTCTCTGGTAACCAGCGAGAGCCACAAATATTCAAGTAAAATTTCTAGTCTTCACCAGAACTCAGCATGCTTAATGTTTTCATTACTGACAAGATCATTCAAGAGCTCTGTTTCTAATTCTTCAGAAAACTCTGATGCTGCAGGGCCCAGGTCAAATAGAAAAAGCTTTATCTTTTTTATCTGATTTTGACTCTTGGAAGAGGGACACCCTTGCAAGAGTTTGGACATACTTCCTTTCTGCAGCAAATGCTGTCTCATCCTCTGATAATAAATAGCCATAGAAGAATAAGAACTATGAAGTAAGGAACTCACCTTGTGCCAAAATAAGTACCAAGGTTTTGCCCAAGATACGATTCTGATAACCTGAACGTTAGCTTAAATTATGATGGACAGCCAAGTTCCAGATCAATTGAACTAATCTTTCCTTAGTCTCAATTTATTCAGTTCTGATGAGATATAGCTCATGACCCCCCAAACAGCTATGTTTCTTCCTCACTGATGCTAGGAAGAGTAACATGAGTGCAACCTTGCTACATTCACAGTTACTACACAAAATGTTCCAGATAGAAATAGTTTATTTCTTCCCAGCTCTCCACAGACTCCAATAATCCTCTCTTTTGTAATTTTCATCTGAATAGGTTGCTTTGCTTATAGATGAGAGCAACTGGCATGTACACCTAAAATAATTTTAGAATTATGTTTCCCAATCTCACAAATCCAATTATTTCTCTCCTGCAGTGCTTCCTGCACAGCATTGCAACTACGGTGTCTCCAATACATAATCTAAATTGCAAAAACTCATCAGTAGACAGGAATAGATAAGCAGATGGTGGCAGGCCAGAAGAAGAAAGCCAGAGACACAGCCTTCCTACTCAGGGGAAAACTCAGGCTGCTCTCAGTAATTATCTGTGCAGGTCTCCAAAGGAATTAGACACACATTTCAAAGGAGGCAGGCTAAGAGTCTGGCTAATGAAAGAACTCTACAACCTTCCAGTGCCTCCTTCCAAATGCTCAGGGTGTCTACACGAGCTCTGAGTCCCTCATGGTGACTGGTTAATATTGTGAATGCTGAAGCAGAGAAACCCCCACAACTAAAACCACAATACCATTTCATGTCAAACCTGAAACTCTTACAACAGGGCTGATACAGTCTTATATTTGTAGTAGATGGGACTCAAAGAAGGGAACCTGTAACACACTTGGACTAGCAACTTCCAGCTGCTTTTATTTTTTGTGACACTTTCAGGTTTATTTTCAGTTATTCACTGAAAAACACACACTCCAGCTCCTGACCTGAGCTCAAAGCTTAGGTTCTTTCTGCTAAGCAGAGTTTCCTACAGGGACAAGAGGTAAGTTTTGCTTCTCATATCCCCGTAACAAGAAAGGTCCTCTGCATTTTGGCCCCTTAAACAATTCAATAATGACATAGAGGAATCCATGCATAGTTCAAGGATTCCAGCTCAAAGGGGACCTACCAGAGTCATGAGAGATGGGAGTTGGATTTGACTGGTTTCAATGAGAATGTTGAGGACTCCAAATACGAATCAGCAAAGGAGATTATTCAGATGGTTTTTGACTTCTCATTTCTAAACAGATGATTTACCTCTTCAGCACATTTCTCCCTCTCACCTTCTCAGCATCATTCCGATCATGTGTAAATCACACATGGTAAGTTCTGACAAACTTATGGTTGCCAAAGGTGATGCCAGTACTCAAATTACTCCCATAAAGATATCAAATCTGACACAGCATAAGCAGTGCAACAGGCTTTGCAGATCACCATGAAAAGAGAAAAATAGAAACCACAGATCCATAGAAACTAGTGCAATTAATTCTGTATCATACAGTTTTTCTGATGACTGCAAAACTAGAACACTGAAAATAACTCTGAAAATCAGCAACTTTGTTCTAAAATCAGCAGGAAGTTTTTGTATGAGAATTTTTGTATTCTCTGAAGTTGTGTGAGGACACAATGGGTGGCTCAACTCTTCATAAACTCTAGTTCACAAAACACCTACCTCTAGGACTTTGCCAGTAATGAACTGGTGACATGCTTCACACTTGACTCCAAAAAGAACTTGGTAATCTTTTTCACAGTAAGGAGCACCATCTCTGAAAAAGAAAATTCACAGATTACAAACCACTTCTTATTAAACAGGTTACAGCATGACTTACTCTCTTCCTTTGCCTTCAGTTTGGAACTCCTACACACAGACACAGGTAAATGGGGAGAGTTCAAGGAAAACACATTGGAGTACAAGAAACAAAAATCATTCTCACTCTTAGAATTAAGAATGCCTCTTAGAATTATTCCTTAAATTTCCATCAAGAGAAAGCATCCAGGACAAACTACTGAAGTAAATCTCCTTCTTTAGAGCAGACTCTACACCTACAGATGATGCAATTCCAGAAAATCAGTGTAAGTATCTCTGGGGGTGAGAGGAGATCACAGTCTATCACAAGCAGGCAGTTTTTGTTCACTCCAGAAAAAAAACCTTTGGTAGGCCGCAAGACTGAAAGCAGTTACTTTTGAGTCTCAGCTAATCCAGTATTTTAGTATGAACGAGGAACATACAGTGAAAGTGGAAACACTAGTCAGCCTAAGAGCATTTCTCTGGCACCAGATTTTTTTTTTGAGAAATTACAGATGCTACTTCTTATAAATATTATACACACCCAAATGACAGGTTTGTGAAACGTATATTGTTTCCTTATTTTTTTCTCTTTGCTATATGCCTGAAGGGGGAAAAAGAATCTGCATCTTCATTTCTTCTCTTTTATCATTTCCCTATTCTCTTCCTCTATACTTTCTTCCACTCAAAACCCTCTTCATTGGTTTCTTAAATGGAGATGAGAAATACAATGTCAGGTCAATCACACCATCACAGTTACTCTATTATCTGGCAAAGGTAAGAAATGGATGAATTCCTACTTTTTTTCCTCAAAATCACACATTGGAAAGCAAAATGCTTTATCTGGCTACTACAGAAAATACATTCAACAATCCACCTAATACTCCATGGGAATATGGAATATTTAATATCATAATAATACCTCTTTCAGACTGGTATTAAATATAGGCTGCTATCATTAAAAATCACCTTTCAGTTGCACTTTGCAGTTCACTTTCCCAGCTCAGCTCTCTCTGGGAACAAAGACTTTGGTGTACATGAAAAGTTGCTCAAAACCAGACTTCCAGACATGAATTTTGCTGCAAGCTCTTCTCTGCTAGCAGCTAAAACTGTGCCAGGAGTTCAGAAGAGAAGCAGAGGTTACTCACTTGCTGATGTATTCCCCAGTTAGGACCTTCCCACAGGCCTTGCACTTAAAGCACCCCAGGTGCCACTGCTTATCCAAGGCCAGCAGTGCTTGTCCATTTTTGATGTCTCTTCCACAGCCAGCACAATCTGAAAACAAGCAAACAAACAGATGCATTTGTTGTCAGCTACTTGATTCATTAACCTTAATTAACTGCCCACCTGTCCCAACATTTCGTAGCCAAACGGATGAACTACAAAGCAACGCAAAGGTACATCTTCCTTTCCTTAAACCCTTCCCAGGTCCTGTACAAAGACTCAATCTTTCTCATTACAGACATACCCAGTAGAAGAGGAAAAGTACTTCTCCTGTTTTTCATGCTGTTTGTGATTCAAAGACCACCTGGCAAGCTCTGTACAAACTTCAGAATGTGTCAGGAACAAGCTACGGAGAAGCCCTCACTGCAGAGAGCTCCCGTTTCCCGCAGCAGTGGGTGTTTGTGGCGGTGCTTTCCCCGGTGCCCGGGCGCTGCCGCGGGGCTGAGCGGGGCCGGAGCGGCTCCGGCGCCCGGCAGGTCCCGTTGGGTGGCAGCAGAGCCCCGCCAGTGGCGCAGCCGGGAGCAGGCACAGCCCCGCCGCCACAGCCCCGAGACCCACGGGGGCTGCAGCGGGGCCACACTGTCCTTCCCCTCCCCGCAGGTGCGGGGAACTGGGCTCTGCTCTCTAACCGCCAAAAGGACTCTCGGGAATTTTGGTACTTTCCTGGCAGTCGCTTTTCATTGCAATCCTGGAGGGCCCTGATGGCAGAATGGAAACCAGAAGCCAGGAGGACTTTGTCCCAGGGGGTGCCACAATATCTCCTGTTACATCAGAAATCTCTAGCTCAGCCCTGAGCTTCTGCTCCTCTCCCTTCAAACATAAAATACTCAGAAAGATTTCCTGCTGAGGGACAGTCCAGCACATGGTAAGATCTGAAGAGACTGATGTGGCAGACAGCGCTGAACTGCAAGGGTTGTGCTGCTGTGCCCAGCCTCAGGGGACAAAAGGACTGAGGGACAGGGACAGGAGGGCTTGGAAGCCCAGTGAAGTGGAAAGGGAATGCCCATCAGCTGAGGCACTCATGGAAGCCACAGAAGAGACAGCCTGGAACAAAGGATTTTCCAGATATTACTATCCCCAGGATTGGTGCTCCTTTGGTGAATGCCTGAAACATCAAATAACAACGAATGGAGACAAACAGAACTGAGTAACCTGAGCTGCTAAAGCCCAGGCAGCAGGGAAAAGATCACCCTGGCTCCAATGCTCATGCTGACTGAGCAGGTACAGCCCGAAAACCTTCATCTCCTCATGGCTTTAAACCTTGGCAATACCATGCTTTGCAAAAGGGCAAGTCCAAGTTCATTATCACAACTGATAATGAGAGCAGAGTCAGTCCTTTTGACTAAAGGGCATGACTTGTTTGTTGGATAATGAGCCAAAAGAACCCCAAATATGTGCTGCACATTCCTGCTATCCAGGAATCCACCATTTGCATGTCCCTCTTCCTATCAGCATTCTTCTTCTCAAATGCCTTCATAAAGGAGGGGAGGGGGACTAAGCACGGTGGTATCTTGTGACAAAATGTGAGTCACAGACTTTTGACACAACTTGGACTTGAAAAGCAGCCCTGAGATGTCCTAATACCAGGACTTTGCTCTAGAGGACATATGTTACAAGCTGAAATCATGAAATGATAAGGGGTGACACCATGTAATATATCCCTCTGCTCTGCCATGACAGCTGAAGGCTCCATGCCAGTCTGCGATGACAGCAAAGGCTGGAACAGGTCACCAAGGCAGGCTCTGGAATTTCCAGCACAGGGCTGAGGAAGGGACAAACACGTGTCAGAGTGGCTTCGGCATGCTGATCTCGCCTTTGCTTTGGGAAGGATACTACATCATCTCCTGAGGACCCTTCCAGCCCTCATTCTCTTAAGCTGAATCTGAAACCAGGCAACATGACTTTGACTGTGAGAACAAATGAGATCCTCCCCCCAGTCCCAGTGTGTGCTGAATTGCAGTTTTAAAACAGCACCCATTTCTCAGCTCCCTAGCACTACTGCTATTTCCTAGTGTGCCAGCTTCCACAGGCAACCTGGGGCTTGTCACACTGTGATGCATCCCCTGCTATATCTTCCTCCCAAAAATGCTGCATTTTCCATGCTTTTTTCATTTTTACCTGGGAAACTTCAGTGAAGCTGAAATTTCCGTGAAGCTGAAATTTCTCAGAAATAGAATCAATAAAGAGATCTTTAAAACACTCAATTTCCGAGGCAATGGGAATAAGCTGTCTTACACAAAAAGTCTACCTAGTCCAGCACATTTATTGATGCCAAAACCAGATACATAGGGGAAGTAGGGATCCATGAAGTACCTCTGACTGTTTAATTGCATCTTTGTAAGTCAAAGTCACTGTAGGTCTGAGCAACAGACTTAGTATTGTGCTTGTGTTTAATACAAGGGGTGGGCAACATCCTTTTAATATTCTATAGCACCAATGACATCTACACTCTTCCTGGGTTCCTTGAAGTGGTTTGCAAAAGGAAATCAACATCATTTCCATTCTGCTAATACAACAGACACATTGAATTTTTAGAATCAAAGTAAACTAATAGCCCAGTACTGTTGTATTAGGCTGAGATGGCTTTTACATAAACCCGATTTTAATTCTGGCAAAACTGTTGGGTATATACATGAAAAGCTAGCAATTATCATTATCTCCTGAAATAGAAAGCAAATAGGGCTGGGCTGGGCTAAGAAAAGACCATTTGTTCATCCAAATTCTACAAATAAAAGCCAGTATGATCTCAGGCCTGCATGAGGCACATTTAAGCCCTTGGCTGAATGTCATCAGCGTATGCAGGCAGGATCTCAGTATCACATTAAGCACAATCTGTATCCGTCTAACCTATAACCAGAACATGCTGCAAATAAAAGTGCTGTGAGGTAAGAATAGTGGTTCACAACCATATGCCTGGGCAGACTGAAAAATCTGACAATCCTTCCCAATTCTGTGTACAATGGTTCCCACCACGGGGCTCTCTGGCTTCATACCTGGGTCCAACAGACTGCACCCCTTGAATCTGAGCTTTCTTGCATTTTCTTTTTGCCATATAACCTGGATTCTTCCTTACTGCCATTCCTTGCACATCACAGATTCAACAGTGCCAAGATAACAAAGAGGAGGAGGCGGACAGTGCAGTGTGCTGGTTAAAATGCAGAGTGAGCTGTACAGTTCCCCTATGCACTTAGATATATCTCATATTTGACAGGCCTGGGCACAAAAGAAAATGCCTGGACAAAAGGACAGTGCTGTGGAGTCAGCCAGCCCAAAAGCATGGGAAAGTGGGGGAACAGGGCACACCACTGTAGTATAATATATGTTAGACCTCCCCTCACCAACCACCTTTAGCAGCCCCACTAAAAGACACAGGTCAGGCTGAGCTGCCACCCATGACACCTTGCTTGTAAAGATATGAGAAAATGTGTTTCCCTTTTTAGCATCTGCACCACCCCAGACATCCAGGAGTGAAGCATCCTGCACAGCAGGCCATTTGTCACTGTCTAAATTAAGCAGTGAATTTTCTGCCTTTGCCTCCCTCCCCTGCTCTCAGCCAATAGTGCACAGGTGAGCTCAGAGCTGATACTGCTGGATTAACCCTCAGCACACAGAGTAGGACTTTACCCACTCCCACTTGGATTGCTTTAAAAATTTAATAGCAAATATACCTTAATCCCACATTCTCTGCTCATCCCATATGATTTATGAAAGAGAAACCATCTCTACATGCTTTTGTCCTAATAAAAAGGGTTATGCAAAATCATGTGAATGATTACACCAACTCTGCTCCATGCAGGGTTAGCTCTGTGAACAAAGCTAATAGCAGTCTGATTTAATGATGAATAATTAAGTCACCAAAGAGTTCGTTTCAATCCTGATGGCCACCAGAAGCACATAGCTAATAGATAAAGTCTGAAGCTGCCACAACCCTCACAGGTCAAAGGTATTTTGTACTCTTATTACACTCCTTTTGTAACTATTTCCCCTCCTTATAAAACATTGATACATGAGCTTTACAAAGACAGCACCAGCAGGCTTCTGCTCTGAAACAGGAAAAGCAGGGAAGAATTGAGGGGATTTTTGTTATTATTTTAATACTTAAAAGAAACAATGAGTTTTCATTGGACTTACACAGAAATACATTGTTAAACATAGCTGGACCTGAAGAGCAAATGATTTGGAAGTGATGAAAGAGGCAAATATTATCACTGGAGTCAAGGTCAAGAACCTCTGAGTATAAACAGCTCTTAGTCACCTTGAAAATCGACTTATATCTCAGTAATTCTTCTATGGCAATTTCAAAGTTGTGCAATTACAATTTCTCATAGAGGTAGGAAGACCAGAGTTTTTTTTCAGTCACCCTTTAACCACAGATCAGGCAACGCCTTCTAAGCCTTGCTTTAAAATGGAAAGGTTTGATGACATCATGCAGGCTTTTCCAGATCTTCAAGATATTTCTGTCAAAGCTAAAAATACAAACTCACTATGTTCACAGCATGACGAATGTTTTCAAAGTTTAAAGCATAACCATTTGATCACTGGGGCTGTGGTAAGTCCTGGAAGTCAGAGAAGGACAATATTAGGAATTTTACATGCAGGATTTGAATCTGAGCATGTAACACAGGAAATGTGCCAAACCCCTTCTCTTTGCCACTGCAAGGATGGGAAATGTTTGTCAGAACAAATTTGCTATTGCCCTTTTGCTGAAGGCAAAACAAACCCCCATAGGCAGCCTTGTACTACTGAAATCTAACAATAAGAGGCTGGGCGCATACAATGGAGGGAAATAAATTTCCCATGGGAAGTGCAGTATATCTTTGACAGTTTATTATAAATGGCAAGTTGGGGAAAACTGATATTTTCAAAACAAGAAGTTAAAGGAAATAAACTATTTTAGTTGATAAAAAAAGGAAAGAAATCCCAATTGAACTGGCATTCTTTGCTTGCAGCACAAGTCTCTGGAACCATCTGAGTGCCCAACTCTGACTTCTCTTTTTAAGAAACACATTACTGTACATCTTGGATGTATCATTAGACCAGCCACCAGTGCTGTCCCCCAGGGACCAGTATGGAACCCAGTCCTCTTTGATACCTTTATTCATGATCTAAACTGCATCAGGGTAGGTTTATGTTGGACATGAGGAAAAATCTCCTCAGAGAAAGGGTGACCAGACATTGGAATGGACAGCCTAGGGAGGTGCTGGAGCTGTTTAAGGAAAGCCTGGATGGGTGACTCAGTGCCATGGTCTGGCTGACACAGTGGTGTTGGGGTATAAGCTGGGCTCAGTGATCTCAGAGGTCCTTTCCAAACTAAATGATTCTGTGACTCTGTGATTACTGTAAATTGCTGTTTCATCACCTGATTTAATTTGAAGTGATTCAGAAGGTTGAATGATCTTCCCCACTCCAGCTGGGTTTGTATTGACTTAAGTGTTTAACAGAGAAAGGCAATTCCTTATTTCCACATCTTTCTATGCCTCATTCCCAAAGGAGACCAAACCAAATGACCTTCTGACAGGTTACTCCTGCAAACTGTCCCTGAAAAAAATCATACCACCAAGTTAACCTTTTTCCACTACATCAATTCCAGTTCTTTCCTCAACCCAATCTTTCACACAGTTATCTGAACTGAGAATGAGAGGGTGGATGAAACACGAGGAGGAAGAAAGAGCAAACATACTACACACAATGAAAGAGAAGAGTTTTTAATTGTCCTATAAAAGAAAGGTAAAGTTTTTGGGTTTCTTCCCATCTCATCACCCCCAGAGCCCCACCTGTACTCTACTACTCTAAAGGGTAAACCAGGGCCAGGTATAAGCTGAGGTCAGTCTTTTATCCCATCATTTCTTTTACCACATTTCAGTACTCAGGTAGCTCCAGCTGATTTCAGTCACAATTCCCACTCACAGTACCCCAAGGGAATTGTACCATTATCTCAGAGATTAATTGTTTAATACCCAGTTCAAGGATAGCACATTCTGTCTCTTCATTTGCAGATTTTTTTTTTGATAATTATCAACTGTTACTCTTGGAAAACAAGCAATTCCAACTGGGTGCAAACTCCCCAAAATAGGAATGAAATTTATGACAACCTTCAGGAAGGTTTTTCTGCCCAGATAACATATGGCAAAGTCAGGTGTAGCTAACAGTGAATTCACTTTTCACATTCTTTTGAAGTGACCTCTGATTCCTGACTTACTACCTTGCAGGCTTTCTGAACATGACAACTCCCAGATACTCCTGTCCCTGGGGATCTCCTCTACAGTTGTGTTCTCCAAGCTAGTGATCCCTCCTCATGCAACACCCATTTACTGAGGAATTCCTCACACCTCCCCAGAATTTCCTTTGGAATTAGCTTTTGAGTAGCAGTCCTCCAGTAAAACCTAAGGGGATGGACATGTTTTGATTTCCAAGTTCGAGATGAGGTTACACTCAGGCAAATAGGAACTGATAAATATTTAGTACTGTCCAATTTGCTGTAACACAAAGGCATCCAAAAGAAATGGGGAAACTGGACTGCAAACACCTTCCAGAAGAACAGTTATTTTTCGAAAGGAATTTTCTGGCAGAAAACTCATAAATCAGAAACTTCCTGCCCTGCCACATATTAAATACAGCTGCTGCTCTATCACACAGAAATTAAGTTTCTAACAAAGCTTCTATACCTCCAGAGAAGGATCTAACACAATTTATAAAGCAGCATTAAAATACCAGCCCTTATAAACTAAGAAATAGCTGAGCAAATGGAGGCTACTTGAGTAATTTACCCACTTTTCTGAGTGAGGCTATAAAGTGAGGAGTAAAATTAATCCTAGAAAGTAATTCAAATTATGAAAATGCCACAAAAACGGCAAGTATTCTTCAAAAGAATAAATCATCTTGAAACAATCAAACAAATTGACCAGTGTCATTAAAAGAATTGCATATTCTTAGGCACAATCTAATGGCTTTTGCTAGAAAGGAACTCTGCTTGGGTTTGCATAACTTCTTTGAACTTTTATCATGTCATGAACGTTGATTTGCTTCTTTTCTTCTTAGAAGGGGGATGGGGTAAAATTTTAGACCCACTGTATGCTGTATTAAGTCATAAATGTAGCTGCCCTGCAAGGTTATTACAATCAAATTCGGACATAATAAATGGAGACTTAAATAGTGGCATTTAAAAAATAAAGGATTTCACTTAAAATCTGAATTTAAAGTTTTAATTAAATCGAAGTTAAAAATGTGATCTGAAAACACAGGGAATAAACTATTTCTATTTATGAGCAAAATTAGGGTATATAGGATGTGCCACTTTCTAAATTTTTAAGGTCATGGTGATCCAAAGTAAATAGTTATATAAGCTACAGACTCTTGAAAAATATAAATTCCAAAATGGAAATGTATTTTAAATGCATTGACATTCCTCACGTGTCTAGAGAACTTCTGAAAGTAAAAAATATCCACAGACACTTTATGCATTCTAAATAAAACTTCAACTTTCATTCAGAGTTTGACAACTCATAGCAAAAATAGTTGTTAGGGAAAAATATAGATGTTAAACAATATGATGAATTTATGCAGAGCTATATTAGTTTAAGTAGATGTGTACAGAAATAAAGTGCCCTCATGTTTATCAATTAGTATTTTATAATTAAAACTCTAAATGTAATCCAAGGTTACAATCAGTCAGTCTAATCAAACCATGATTAAAAGCAATGATTTAAATCACACTGTTTGAAATTAATCAACAGTGATGTCCATAGCTTTTATTCTATGGTAAATTAAAAATAAAAAAGAGAGATAGGACTACATGTGCCCCTTCTGTCAAGTTCTCCAAACCCTCAACTGAATCTCCAGTAGCTAAACACAG
Organism: Donacobius atricapilla; assembly: GCA_013397315.1. NCBI lineage: Eukaryota > Metazoa > Chordata > Aves > Passeriformes > Mimidae > Donacobius > Donacobius atricapilla. Next base: position 101,305 of record WBMY01008198.1, read on the forward strand.
GCTTGAATGGCACAGAGATATGGGAGTGTTTCTGCTTATGTAAACAGAAAAGCCAAGAATGAAATGAGAAATTTTTTGTGTTACAGCACATAAAAATATTAAATGCTTAAGGCTCAAAATTTTAAAAATTTAAAATTTTAAAATGCCCATTCACAACCAAAACTGTTGAGCCTCTCTAAGTTCCCCGGGCACTCACTGAAGTTATAGACATTGTGGGTGAATATTCCTTAAGACAAACTGAGCTCAGTGTCTCACACAAGGCCCATCTTCATCTGTGCCAAGTACCTGTGTTGCTTTGACACAGTGTGAAATTGGAGAATATTTCCTAAGAATAAGCTCAAAATCATGTGTTGGATGTTGCTCAACACCTTTCAAAGCCAAAAATCACTGCAGATATCTTGCTTAGCAACAGTCAGCCAACTTTCCCCTTCACTTTTAAATTCGCTATGGAATTGAAGGAGTTTTCAGAGAGGTCCTGAAAAAAATATTAAGAACAAAATAATGAAAAATTAGTCAAATGTGGCTGAACAGTCACAAATCCAAGCTGCAGATTTTTCCTTAAGAACTATGATTAAAAGGACTTTTGCATCCATTTTAGCTAATTTCTAATGGAGGAGTTTGTGATGCTTAAACATCAGCTCTGACATTATTTCTGAATACCGGCAGCAATCACCTATATTTTTATCTAATGAAAGGACAGCTATTTCCTGACTATAGGACTGCATTAAGAATTAAAAGAGGACTGCAAAGTAAATTTGCTTCTCCATTTTGATGCTGTGTTTCAAATACAAACTCAATTTCCTGCCACTTTCTGGGCAGTGAGGCAAAAGATGACTTCTATTTTTTCCCTCCCACCTCCTCCTTCTTCAGCAGGTATGGTATGTTGGCCCTGCTTTATTTCAGTATTACCAGAACCTTGTTGGAAGTTTCAGTTATTTACTGCCTGCATCTTTTTCAAAGAGTTAATGCTATTGAATAATGAGCAAAGATATCTTCTTTCCCGCAAGTTCATTAAGCATTAAGCTTATTATTTATATCACAATAGAGCAAAGATCCCCAGTTGTGAGGCAAAATCCAGCCCTGTTAGACTCTGTACTGATAGGCATGAAAGCATTTGTCCCAAAGAGCTGGCATTCTTTGAGCCAGAACATAATGTGCAAAACAGACAAGGACAAACACACAAAACATGATGTGAAATCTCCACGCGGACGCCGGCTGGTTGGGGAACAGCTGCACCAAGGATTATTCACGCACGTGGAACACTTTGTGGGTCAGTTTGAAAACTCTGGTCCACATCTTGGCTATACTATAACGCTCTTAACTCACAAGAGAGACTCCTACAAAGAAAGGGAAGTTGAAATATCTTCCCCCTGCTCCTTTCCAAACTGTATCACCACTGGGTACCTCGGCATTTATAGGACACAAGTATCTATTTCACTGCAAAGGAACAATGCTGAAAGTCTCCATCAGCATTTCAGAAGATGAGTTTTTCAAAATGAAAACTCCTGTTAGGTGATTATAATGCTTCTGTTTCTTTTGGATAGGGAGGTTTGTCCTAGAAAACACCTTTTTAACTTGAGATGCAATTTTTTTAGTTTATGTACATCACTAAAATTATCCAACCTTTCAGCAAAGAGATAATCAGAAATAACTAAAACATCTAGACCAGCACCCAGATCACGAACTAACAGAGAAAGGGCTCAACCTCAGGTAGAAAATGACATAGCATTTATTACTGAAGTGCTTTATTGTGAAAATAGTGAATTTCCCAAGAAAAAAAAAAAACCTCTACTTGAGGAAGACGAACTAAACTATATTCAAAGACATGTAGTCTCCTCTGCATTTCAAAGGTGGTGCCTGAGCCAGAAGAGTGCTGGCTCGAGTTCCAGAGCCTGCTGGCACCACCTCCTGTGCCTGTCCCAAATGAGGGGATCTCTGTGCAGCTGCTCTGCTCTCAGCTCGACTTTTCACAGCGTGCGAGAAAAAATGAAAGCCAGTGTGGTGCTTTTTAAAAATGAAGGTCTGACTAAACTGGAGACTTTTATTTTCAAAGTCTGCATCAGTTCATTTACCAGCTGCCTTGGGGAGAATTCACTGATAAAGTGCCCTAATGGAGGGCATTTTATGCAACTATGCAACTGCACAGTTGCAGTTTTGCCCAAAATTTAGAAGTAACAGGTGCTTGCACAACTGGTGTTCTGGAGAGACAATGTGGAGTTTAAACACAGTGTGTTACCATGCAGCCAGAACACAACGGAGTGGAAAGAATTAAAGACAGTACAAACCAGGCAGTCATGATACTGAATACAAAACCTGGGCACTGTTTAAAACACAAGTAGCGATTTCTGGGACACATTATTGCATTACTCCTTTATTGGGCCCCAAAGGAAAAAACTTCATGTCTTTGACAGGATCTTGAAAACCCTGAACCAGCCAAGGCATCAACACCTCACTTTCAGTCAGTGTTATCTACTTGTCCCCTATTTCTGTGCTGCTCTACATCTGTCCCAGTCACTTCGCTGTACAATTCACATGCCATTTATCAAGCTGCCATATGAAATAAAACAATAAGAAACCCAAGCACCATTCATTTCATTTGTCTGCAAAGTTATTTACAGGTATTTGTTATTAAATTTCCTGATGAATGAATGACGATCCCAAAGTTAGTGCACTGTGTATTTCTAGCAGTAGCCAAAGAACAGGATTAAATTATAAATTATGATTACTCTACAGCATCTGAATGCTGAAGGAGACTTTAAAAAATTTAAAATAAAAAATGCCGATACTGAATTGGTTCTTCAAGAAAATAGCTATAATTTGAAGTAACACATGTGCAGTGAAAGAATTATATTACTAATATAAATAAGGTAAATAAGTACCATGGACCCAACTATTACTAAACAAAAAAAGAGAAAATGAATTATTTAGTATTCTTCCATCTGATTTTCACTGGTGTGCACTACAATACAGTGAGGCAATATTCAGATTCATGTTATCCAAGATGTTAACCCCTGTATTCAGATGTATTTGATTTTCCTTGAAATCATCCAAGCAAAGCAGTCAGTAAGTTTTCATTTGTGTGAAATAATAGACACCGGAAAATGGCATGTCAGCATTAATGCCAACATCTAGGATAGAAGACTTCCTTTCACATTACACAAAGCAATCAAACCTGATATATTTGCAGTCTACTGAATTCCCTCAAACTTTCTTGGTTTTAAGGAAAGTCTCGTCCAGTGACCTACGTGAAAGTAATCAGGGGAAGCTGATACAGGGTATAAAATAGATGCATAGTGTGAATAAAATCTCTCCTAAAAGAACCTGTATTTTAAAAAAATCTTTTCAAAAAAAAAGGCAAAGCATTTGAAAAAAAAAATGTGGGTATTACCCAGCAGGAGAAATCTGGCAGTAATTTGAAATATTTTACACTAAGTAAAATTAACTCTTTAGTGCCAGCAAGATGCTTTTCCGTATCTATGTCAATTTTTGCACAAAGATAAAGCAGCAACTGGCATATCTTTGAAGACAAGAGGATGCTTCATTGATTTTTTTAATTGATTAGTTCTGAACTTATAAGCTGTTTTCTTTTTTATTTGTCTGTTTTGGAGGGGTTTTGCACTAAAATGACCGGAAACTCTATACTACACATTTCTACAAGTCTTTGTCCATAAAACTACAAGATGCACCATGGCAGGTGCCTACAGATTTCAAAGTAATGCACTCTAAGCTGTTGAGAGCAGTTCTCTTGCAGGGTGTACCAGCAAACCAGTTTGTCAGCAGGACACAATTATGATTAAAAACAACAAAAAAAAATCTCATCATAAGTCACACAAAGTGTTGTTTAATAATCCTTGCTACCTATGGCTTCAGTGTGGAAGCCAAGAAGCAATTCCAGTAGACACCATGGCTGTGGGGAAGTGACTCCAACTCTTCGGCTTGCTAAGTATCAGAGAAGTTTAACCTGTCATTTTCTAAGGGCATTCTGGCACCTAGAGTCAGGCACGTGGCAAGTGCCACACTGCTGGACAGGTGTGCCACCTTTGGAGAGCCAGATCCAGATTCCTCTATGCTCTGGCATGCTTAGAAAAAGAATGTCAGTACTGTCCAAGGTCCCTATGCCTTGCAGCTCTTTGCCAATTATGCCTCCTAAATATCAATTTCCACATCATTCCTCTGTCTCGGAAGGATTCTCTGGGTGCCTGAAGTCCCTCATAAATTTTTATGTTGCTTTTTAAGTCTTGTGAGCTTTTTTGCAAGTTCCTAAATTCTTCCTTAACTGATTAGGCCTGTGGATTTTCAGCTGCAAATCTACAATTATATTGGAAAAGCACCACTTCCCAGACAAAGAGGTGTGATAACAAAAAAGTCTCTCATTTTCCCTTTGTCTAAGGGTTTGATTATATTTTCTCAGGCAAATCAGATAATCTGAGGTTCACTTGACTCAGACACTGAGCACTAACATTATCCATCTTTGTCTTTCCATATTACTTTATAATCTCGGGATCTCAAAGCCAAGTACCAGGAGAAAATACACAGTTTCTCCCTGAAGGAAAACTAACTGGAGTCACAAGGAAAACAGTAGCCATTTTGATTTACAAACCTACACTGGGTGAGTGCTGAGTACAATTCAGCACTCAGAGAAAGAAACCCCCAAAGATGAAAAAAATTAATTACCAGAGGCAGAGATTAATATCAGTAATTTACAAATTACCTTTTAAAAGTCTTAAAACCCAACAGCAAAACAACTTAACTTCCCTCCCAAACTTTCTTTATTCTCTGTCTTTCCCTCTAATTTGCTTTCTCTGTCTTTTGTAATGGTTTCCTGAGGTTCTGATCACAGTATGATTGTTGCATCAGTCTACTGGAAGCATAATCCTGGAGATACTCATTTTAAAGGATAATGTAATTGAATTTTTAAGTAGGAGAAGAAAATAAATTTCCTCTGACTTTATCCTCTTTTGAATACTTAAACTTGCCCAGTCATACATTAAAGAAATAGAATCCATTGATTTTGAAACCTCAGGTTTTATAATTTGGATATTTTTCTGGTGCCTATCAAAGCAAAATTAAAAAAAGAAATTTAAAAAAACAGTCCCTGGGGAAAAAGTAATTTTTTCCACATTGAAATGTCTGAGTGTCTCTTCCCATCTGTAGTAACAGGCACTAAATGAAGAGGAAAAAAAACTGACGTAGAAATTCCCAGAGATAGTTCACTTTTCTAAATGTGAATAAAAATAAAAAACACCCAAAGATTGCATTATGTTAGTTTCAATCAAATGTTGGTGAGCCTGGAAAAGCTTCAGAAATGAGATGGTAACTTACTGCTTGAGGCAGACAGTTCTCTTGGACTGGAGGACATCGGCTGAGCACACATCTGACAGAGACAGTCCCTTCCATTAAAGGTAACTCGATCTCCTGGTGGAAATGGACGCCTGGAAAGTTCAAGAAAAAAATGTATTTTTGCAAAGGTTACGCCAGAATTTTTCCTCTGTTCCCCATGTCTTGCGTTTTCTGCCTTCCTCCAGCGCAATCAATATTTTACAGAAACTCAGGCCAAATACTTTCTGCAATGTGGCCTTGGCAAAGCCAGGCGCTGGAAGAAATCCAATCCATGGATGCAAGCAGAGCAGAGGTTAGACCTGCCTTGTATTTTCATTTAAAAAATATTATCAAACATGTTTTATCTGAATAGGAGAGACAGTGAAATCTGCTAAGACACAACAGCTACATTTATGATTGTCTCAGCGTGATGTTGTGGATAGCAAATGATACAAAAGAGAACTCAAAGAATCAGAACTGTTCTTGAGGCTGGTGAAGGAATGTGGAGCTAGTCACTCATAAATGTTAAGAATGTGTGTTAGGCAGAAGTTGACATTGCTCCTAATTCTTATTTGGTGCCTAAAGCAGGGGATGAGCAACATTTTATAACTCCAGATCTTTAATAAGTACCATTAACTGCTGAGTGCAGATCCCTGCTACACCCCACCTCACTCCAAAACTGCTTAGCAAATGAACAACTGCTGACTTCAACAACAAAAAAAAAAAAAAAAAA